>JANHFX010023253.1:0-19072 GCA_027560015.1 Chloroceryle amazona | reverse complement strand
TGCATCACCAAGAAACTATTTTAATGTACCCCTTTAATTCCATAGCAGAAAGACCGGGGTAGATTCACACTAGGTATAAGAGAGAACTTTTTTTACAATGAGGGTGGTGAAACATTGGAACAGGTGACCCAGAGAGGTGGTAGGTGCCCCATCCCTGGAAATGTTCAAGGTCGAGTTGGACGGGGCTCTGAGCACCCTGCTATAGTTGAAGCCGTCCCTGCTCACTGCAGGGGGGTTGGACTAGATGACCTTTAAGGTCCCTTTCAACCCAAAGCATTTTATGATTTCGGGTATTATCTCGATACTCTTAAGTATCACAGTATAATTTATTGGTATCCCTCTTTTTTTTTTTCCCACTCTGACATTCAAGTTGAATGAAGAAAAACATGGGCCAGAGAAGGAATCCAGACCTGAGTTTTTCCATGTGCTTAAGGAAGAGAGTTTGCTTGTTGGCAAAGAAAAGAAACTGTTTGGTGGTTGGGTTTTTTTCATCTCATAGTACAAAAGAATTTCATTTGGCCTGAACAAAACAATCCTAAAGTAATAATTGCTACATGATGCAAACTTCAGAGTCACCAGGAATTGGTTTGGGTGTTCCAGATGTGGACTGGTAATGACTTTAGGATCTAGTTAGACTGCTGTTTGCTCAAACATTTTCTCCAGCATGATGTGTCAGTTTGACTACATTTGGTTTAGATTTAACTAACAACGCATGAGCACATGGCTTATTTCTGGTTTTATTGACTTCCTCTTTACCTTTAACTGTTTTTTTCTTAAGATAGGAGTAGAATTTTTTTTTCTGATATTCTCGAAGCTGCTTTAGTTCAGGCAAGTGAACATACATGTCTGATTTAACCTTCTGAATCAGGGTATCCTCTTGATACACTGTTTTCAAGCAAAATTTACCAACTTCATGATTGCATTGACAGTAAAGAATGTAAAATATTTATTAACTTCAATGTACTAAGATATTCCTAAAAGGCACATAAGAACTGGGTACTTTTCATGACTGAACCCTCTCGGCATGTACATTGAAAGTGTAGCGTAGCAGGAAAAAAAGGCTCTTTTCTTTTCCTATTGGAATGTTCAGATCTGGAGGAGAAAGATTAACCGTATAGAGGCTTCCCCTAGGCCCCAAGGTGAACTCTAAAATGAATGTTGTTTAAGGCTCAGTATATATGTTGTTTTCAAAGAGTATCTTATCTGTACCAGGAATCATTATTTGGAAAATAATTATGAATGTTGGGGAAATAATGTTCAGGGAATATTTAGAAGATTGTACTCAGGCTGAGAGCATATGTTATTCATATGTATCTTCTAAAAGTATTTTCACATGCAAATTACACATTGGCTGCTTACTTCTAACCAGATTGTCGCTGTATGATGGTCCCTGAGAAACTGAATAGGGGGTGGGAGGTACCAACTGAAAACTTTTGCTCTGAAGGTTTTATTTCTCAGGTTATATATTTGCTTGGCTTTCCTTCTTCTTTTTCCAAAAAAAATAACAAAAGAACATTAAAATTTAAACTGCAAAGTGCCATTTGGGAAATGTAAGAATAATAAAGTAATTAAATACATGTATACTTCTGTGTTCACAGTTTAATGCTTAAATACGTTATTAATGTTCTGCTGTTTGTATCACAAGAAAGCTTAGTCACAATAATCTCAACCTTGGTGATGTTTGTATATATAAGATCACTATGTTTGTATTTTTTTTTCTGTTTCCTAACTATTTTTATCAAACTAACATTACTGATGTTAATGTGTGCATGTAGTATACTCTGGCTATTGCACTGTAGTATTTTGTCTGGTTTTATAGGTGTCTCTCATAGCAGGACTTTAATCTTATGTTCACCAGAACCCAGCTCTGTGCTTCCTGCCTCTCTTGCCAGTTTATCATCCTGTACTTCATCCTGTTCTTGTGTATCAAAATGTACTCTCATGCAGCAGGCCCACTTGGAAAGTTGCTCTTAAAACAGCACCTGCTTAAAAGACATTTGGAGTGAAATGGAAGCACGATACTGGTTACGGGCGCAGTTGGGAAGTGCTATAATGTGCTCTGGTTAGGAGTAATGTAACTGGTCCCACAAACCCTTCTGCAGATAAGTAATCCTATCAAAGGCAGTTGAGTGCGTTTGATTAAGGATTACATGCGATTAGTGGTCCGTAAGGTTAAGAGTACAATCTATATCATTAATGAGTATTCACATACTAATGCTGCTTTGAACGGGCAGTTGAACTGGATGGCCTTCGAGGTCTGTTCCAACTGAATGATTTTATGATTATCACACTTGTATTGTGCAAATAGGTATTTCTTTTATAAAAAACATACTAATTGAATAAGCTAATCTTTAGCAAATCATTGCAATTATTTTATTTATTGGATGATGATGATGTAGCATGGAGTTGCTAATTTCAACCAAGTTTAAGATTTAAACCAGGAAAGAAATACACCCATGCCTTTTTGTCTATTGCATCGACTTCCTTGTATACAGTTTTATATCAGATTGAATTCCATGTATAGTAATTGCTTTCTAGCATACAATTGACTCGAGTCCAGTTCTGGAACTAGTCCAGAGTACAGTGCCTGAATATTGGATGCTTTACTTGCAGTTGAGCTGTGTGAATGGGCTTCAGTTCACCCTACCCAATTCAGGTACTGCTAGCACGGAGACTATTGTAACAAAACCATCACTGCAGGTTAGCAGTCTAAGAAAGTCTTGGGGCTTTAAAAACTTGCCAAAGCAAGGACTCAGAATGTGAGAGGTCATTCTTATATTTAAAACCACCCAAAACTAAACCCCAAACCACCACCATTCCAAAAAAAAAAAACCAAACCAGCAAAACCTCCCACTGTTATAATATACTATGTAGATTTTGAATATATGTAAACATTGAGACAACTGGTTGAGTTTAATAAACAATACATGTTACATGAATATTAAAATGAACAGTGTTTTATCATGATATAAGAATTTGTATTTTAACAATAGTATGATCCTTCTCGTTAAGGTGTGCAGGGAATTCAAATGGATTTCCTTCCTGTGTTTTTGTAAAATTTGTACATATTGATACCTCTTAAAACTCTTCTTAATTAGTAATAGTAATTTACTTTTAAGCAAGAAGTCAGCGATGAAGGAGGAAATATCAACATGACTGCTGTAAAGGGCAGATTGCTTTCATATGCATGTGACCAGAAATGTTTTGATGTAACATTTTAACCCTTCCAAAAATGTGAATTAACCACAGTAAGAGGTTATAGTTGTTATCATGTCTTATTGGTACCAGCAATACTTGCTTGTTTATATGCTTTTATTCAAAAAGAAAAGGAGGATGATAACATAGTAAGTAATGTGTTAAGGACTTGACAGGTCTCCTGGACTTTTAGGGAGTTTAAAAAGCAGTTAAAAGGGATAAGAGTCACTAGGAAGGAGCAGAGTGATTTCTTTATGCTACTCTTCACCACAGAAAGGTTGTGGCCATTTTATTCTTTTCAAATAATGTTTATGGGACATTATTGGATTAGAGAATCAAAAATGTGAATGTTAGAATAAAGCGCTGAAGACCCCTGAGTCATGAGGACTCGAGGAGATCTATTCATTCAGTGGTTCTAAAGGATGAAGTGGCTGATCTGCTAAGAAGAATGCACCTCGTTAGGGTGAGATGCTGTGCCAGAAGACTGGAAGCTATCAAGTGTTGTACGTACGCGACTTATAAAGTGAACAGAAGGAGCAGATCTGGAATCTGCAGACCAAGGATTCGTGCTTTAATGCCATGTCAAGTAGTTCTGTGAGCATAAGATCTAACAAGCACCTGGTTTCCTCTGTATATTTTATCTTAGAGGTAATAAAAATGACCAGCTGCAGCTGGGGCACTTACAAGGTGTGTCTCCTAGGTAGGTGTTTGTTGTCTAGTAACACGAGCATGTACTGCAGCCTCTACTTAAGTTTAGGCAGTTTATGGGTTGATCTCTCTCTCTCCATGTGCCCAGTACTTTGATTTCTGAAATCTCTGAATTATTATTAAACTGTAAATGACTTTTGAATCTTCCTCTTTGACAAAACTGTTTGAAATCAGATAGTGGATTCAAAAGCTAGAAAGGGTCCGCATAACCTAGGCGAACACATTAAACAGAATTAATCCCTGTCTTTAGCAGTCTAAACAAAGATCCAATGTGCTTTTGTTGTTAAAGGAAAAGAGAGAGACACACTCACATACTCATGTGCCATGTTTAGTTCATTGCACCTTCTTAAATTTATGTGTGGCCTCTGACAGGAAACTGTCTCTAACCCAAGCAATTTTGGTGTGGCCCTACAAGCTCTCATTTTTGGGGCAATATGTGGGAATGGTGAACTATTCTGCAAGATGGACATGGACGTTAAATCATTCCAAGAATACCCTATACTGTTTTCAGTGCTAAAGTTGTGATCTACCATTGTAATTTACACTTGGGTGACAACAGTAGTTTCTGAAGTGCTGACATTTATAGCTGCACTTAGCTATGTGCTCTTGTTTCCTCATTTTCCCTACTGTTGTATTAGCAGTCACTTGTGCCGTCATGCAAGAAAGCTGGGGAGGGACTTTTTAGGCTGTCGGGCAGTGATAGGACTGGAGGGGATGGATTAAAACTAGAAAGAGGTTGATTCAGGTCAGACATGAGGAAGAATTTCTTCACCATGAGGGTGGTGAGGCACTGGAACAGGTTGCCCAGAGAGGTGGTGGAAGCCCCATCCTTGGAGGTGTTTAAGACCTGGCTGGATGGGGCTCTGAGCAACCTGCTCTAGTAGGAGGTGTCCCTGCCATTGGCAGGGGTGTTGGAACCAGATGATCTTTAAGGTCCCTTCCAACCCTGATAGTTCTATGATTCTATGTAGTGACTTGATGAGAAAATTGATGCAATTGACTTCAAGAGGAGTCTATGGCAATCAGCAATTTTTAACCCAAGTTAGTTCCTCAATATAGTACAGCAAGCGGCTCCACCAGCAGATATATCTGCACAAATGAGGTTGTGGCGTAAGGCTGAGAATAAGCAGGAGGGTCATCTCCGTTTACATTGACACTTTTATCAAAATAGATACTCATCAAGTTGTGACTCTTGAATCTGGCTTAGAAATGATTCATCTTTTCCTCAAATAAGCATCCCAAGTCGAATACTATATACATACTATCATAGCAGAGAAAGTTGTGAGGCACTTGAAGGCAAACTTTCAAGGCTTGGATGTATAACAATGGTGGATGTCATTCAGTATTTGTAGTTGCAAAATAATTCACGCTGGAAGGAACAATTTGAACTAGCTGGAGCTAATTCTAGATTACAAGTAAATGTTCTGCAAAAATACATGTGTCATTATAGATACCCTGGTGAAAGCTTGTTTGCATTATGCCCACTGTATAAGAAACAGCACTAAAATTTATTGAAATGGTGCTCCACAGTAGCATTAAGAGCAAGTACTGTACCTGGGCATTTCTGCTCAAATGATAATCTAGTTTAATTAAGTAATTTATGTTTAATCAGTGACTATACATATCCTCCATGTGTTTTTAAATGCTATTGATAAACAGTAAGATCTTGAAAACGAAAGTCTTTTCAGTAAGTTTACATAATCTAAAGTTTCTGTATTTCTTGCTTTCAGTTCAATTTCTGCAGATTACCTGTAAATTTTCAATAATGGCAATACATTCATTCTGCCATTTGGAGGAGCCTGTGCCACAGAATAATCATTTGAAGAGAGCTCACTTGTAAGGAAGAGCCTTCATTTGGGCAACAGTACCAATGCAGCTAAGAGGTGCTTTGTCAAGTTCAGGTAAGTACTTTTTCATTCTTTTTTTAAATTATTTGGTTTTGGTAGGCTGGCATTTTGTTTTAAGTTGGCATACGTGCAACGTTGTGGCAGAGCCTGACAGCTTTTGTGTTGGTCATTTGATATGTAAAGTATTTCTAAATGAAAAGGCAGATGTGGTAGCATGCACACATAGGAGGTGTGTGGAGGGAAACTGTTGTCTGGAAAAATAATTATAGCACAACTTCTTATCACGGAAGTGGTTATTGAATATGGAGATTATGAGGATTGTAATGACACAATTCCCTTTTGCTGCGAGTTTTTCCACATTTTTATGTGTTTATTTTCTGTATTCAATACTTTGTTAAGCTGGAGTTGTTTGAGAGGTAAGAGTTAATAAGTCTCAAACCACTGAGGGGAAATAGCCTCATGGTCAGGTTTTCACAACTTAGAATATCTTCAAATTTTCTATTAAAAAAAAAAAATCAGCTTTTGCATTTAGTGACAGTCAGATTTATTTTTTTTTTGTGAACTAGATCCTTAAATCTTGGCATGGTAATGCAGGATTTAATTTTAGATGAATGGTTACTGTACGCTGTACTTATTTTTTCCTAGACACCCAATTATTTTTATAACATATTAATGACTTCACAGCAGAAGTTGGTTTGTAGTCGGATTCTACACGGGAACTGTGGGTTCCACAGTGGCTGTGGGTTTGGTGTTACAACCAGCAGTCGAACAACTAACCATTTAAAAAAAGCCCCGAACCATAACAACCAAAACCCAACCAAACTGCTTCTTATCAGAAAGGCAGTACAGTAGTCCACGCAAATCTAGAACCTTTTTGTTTTACCTGTCTACTTTGTTGCTAAATTACTGGATCAATTGAATTATAAAAATATATCTTTATAAATGCATATATCATCTGAGAAGCCTTAACAATACCGTTTGTCTTCCTAAAAATCTTACAAAATAAAAACTGCTAGATGTTTCAAACTTTTACTGAACAGAGTTAGACAGAAGCCAGAGTAGGATAAGAGTAAAATGTAAACCAGGTTCAGTATTATTCAGTAATAGTGTTTATAATGTCTGTAATACAGATAAGGAGAGCAGCAAGTGTATTTTTCTTCTGAATCCTTTAGCAGAACTATTATTGTTCCTTGCACAACCTCCTGTACAGGGACAAAATGGAGTTTTCCTCAAAGAAGAGTCCTGTGTCTCAAGAGTAAGAAGGTAAGGAAGGTATTTGAGATTTGGATTATTTCAGCGAACAGTTAGAAGTAATTTCAATGACTTGTAACATGCAGAGACACACAAAAATACTTATCATGCATTAAGAAGCCTCAAATTGTTTATATTGGTTTGTTGGTGTGTTTTTTTTCATTTTTTTTCTCTCATGGGTGGAATTTCTGAAAGTATTTAATTTGCTTTCTAAATGTGTTTTCCCAGTAAGATAACCTGAGTGGGAATAAAGGTTGGTTATCTTGAGTGAAACAAAGTTAAGTAATCACTAAGTGATTTTGAAATCCCATCCTTGAAATACTGAGTCTTTGACACTCAGTGGGATGAAAATCTCAGAACAGACTGAACACTGGACAGTTCAGGTAAATAACTGCTTTGGAGGAGGAACTTAAAGGTTTCTTCTTTTTTAAAATTATGATAATTAAGTAGCAAAGGGTGCAACTTAAACTATAAATATTTTCCACTTAACATTTAAATTTAAAATAGCTATGCCTGTATTTGTGAGAGAATTTATTAGTTACGGTTTGAGCATAATATAGTTATCTAACTTTTCATCAGGGATGTTTCTAAAGAGGACTTCTTTACCAGCACAGAACATGAATGTGTAGTTCTATTCCCAGACACATTTTTATCTTGTTTTCCAACATGTAACTATGAGTGTGTAGCTAGTTCAGCTACTGCATTTTGCCTTTTGAAAAGACAGAGATATGTTTTGGTGATGTATGCATAATTTAGAAGTAGCAGTTGCTGTATCAGTGTGTTAGGGACTCTTCAGATCATGGGATTGATACAGGTTGTTTCCCGCTCCAGCTGGGCCCTACTCTCTCCAGAAAAAGGGTAGCTCCCTTGTTTGTGTTGTGACAGCTCAATGTAGTCTGTAACCTAAAGTCTTAAAGTCACTCAGAACTGCTGCTGCTTTATTTGTGCTCTTGGAAAGTACAGTGGTGCAGCAGGTCCAGGGGAGGCAGGAAACTTGGAGAGGAACAGTATGCACATTGGGAGCAGGAACTGTTATGGCTATCCTCAGGAATCTGTTCCAGTTTATCACTCAGGGTCCTCTTTCACTCTCTTTTGGGGAGGAAGATGTGGGAAATAGTTCTGCAATTGGTAGAAAAAGACCAGGAAATTTTCCTGTTTAAAGAAAAAGGAGTTTTTCTTCTGCATGATAGTGTTTCAGAGAGAAAGCATGAAAGCTTTTGGGATTATTTTATTTTTTTTTTTTTAGATTTATCCAATTTCCATTATAGACTTACTTCCTTGCCTTCTCAAAAGCATAAAGATGACTATTTTGAGATCAAGAATAAAACCTAAGAGTATTTTAAGATTAAAGATTACAGCAAATCAAAGAAATACATGTGTTACCTTTTAAAAATATTTAACTTCAATGAACCGTTAACATCCATGAGATCATTAGAGTTTTCTATGTTCAGTTCTATAGGCAGTACAGCCTGTGAGAGAAAAAGGTGCATCTAAAGTAGATTATCTTGTTTGTGAAAGCAACTTTTCCTGTCAAGTAATGGGTTAAACAAAACTGTTAAAATACAAGTTTTTTTCATAGTGGCTCTCTAATATATCACATGCCTGTAGTAAGTTGCATGTTTCTTCAGGGGTCATGAAATATACAGATTTTTTTTCTTTCCCCTTGACAATTCATCAGTCTTTGTAGTTCTTGTCACAGGTATACCAACCAGTTGGGCACCAAATACTCTTGAATTTGTGAAGTTATATAAAATCTGAGCAGCAGTTACTAAAAGTTCTTGATAATTAAAAATCACACAGCAGACAGAATATTCAATCTTAGAGAAGTGACATGTTTTAAGAGGCAATCCATATCACTGTAGTTAAGCATGTGCCCCTGTAAATTAGAAGCATGAAATCCGAGCAATGTATAAGCTGTGCAAATACCTCTTTTTGTGCCTAGCACACTGATGCATTAGTAGGATGGAATATCCTTGGAACGCAATTAGCTGCTGTCTCGGAGAGATGTATCACTCCCTACAACTACCTGAAAGGAGGTTGTAGTGAGATTGGGGGGGTGTCATTCAGTTCTCCCAAGTAACAGGTGACAGGACAAGAGGAAGTGGCCTCAAGTTGTGTGAGGGGAGGTTTAGGTTGCATATTTGGAAGAATATCTTCACAGAAAGGGTTGTAAAGCACTGGAACAGGCTGCCCAGGGAAGCAGTGGAGTCACCATCCTTGAAGGTATTTAAAAAAGGTGTAGATGAGGTGCTTAGGAACATGGTTTAGTGGTGTCCTTTCAGTGCTGGGTTAACAGTTGGACTTGATGATCTTAAAGGTCTCTTCCAACCAAAATAATTCCATGGTTCTATGATACCTTACCTTGCTCCTGGGGCTTGTGATCCAGGAATGTCGGAGAAAGGGCTCATTGGCTGTGAGAGCTGATGTATAGCTTACCACAGGGCTTAACAACAACAGCACGACTGAATACCACCTGATACACTACGCCAGTTTTGGTTTCCAGCATTGTAACATTCATTTGAGAGCAGGGCCAGAAATTTGTGGTCCTGATCATCAGTGTCCAGCTTAAATCCTCTCCTCTTGTATCCTGCCATTTTAATGTTGTCTTTTTGAGCTGGTTGGTTACATGTTAGGAGGAAACTCTTCTGCCTTATTTGCAAGATGGCTGTGGGATTTTCGTGGTCTTCCAAGAGAGGGTATCTCATTCCTGACATGCTTACCAAGAAGAGGTGATGAAGCCTGTGTAGTGCCTTGAAGATTAACTTCATTATCCTACTGTGGAATGGATAACTGTGTATGTTAGGAAATCACCTTACCATACAAATACTGTACTTGGTATCAGACGAGGACTCCAGTCAGTACATCAGAGAGTGACAGTTGGTGACTTGAATTTCATTTTATACAGCACTGTGAATACAGCGGTCATTTAGAGACCTGACTTTGGGACTTGAAGTGCCCTGTTAACTATTTGCAATGAGAGAATCTTTCTATCTAGAGATGTCATCTTTGTTCAACAAGATTTTCTGTGTCAGTACACCCTTCCCATTTATTTCTGACAGGATGCTACTGTTACAAGGATTGTATTGTTGATTTTTATTTTCAATTACTTTCTTTTCTTTCTGAGGCTGACCAACTAGCAAACAAAAACCCAAACTTTTTAGTACCTCCATTTGCAACACAGATCCATCTCTAAGATTATAAGAAGTTTAAGTTATAAAAAATAAATATTTTACTTTTTTTTTAAATAACTGATATACCTATTAGTGCTTTCTATGTGCTAGTTAGGTTATGGTTATACAGTTCTTAATGAAGCACATACAGTTCACCTTTGGTAAGCAAGTTACTATCGTAGACATTTCACTTCATACAAATATTTCTGAGAGTTGAGGTCTTATTTTCAGGGGAGAGGAAGATAGGGAGGCAAAGCCTCCCAAAATACATATATGCAATCATCTTGAGTCTGGTTTGGAAGCTACTGTAAAACAAGTCCTAAGTAAGGAGGAAAATAGATTTGTGCCTTATCAGATGACTCTATTGTCTCAACTCAGTTTTCCTGCAGATAACCATTCATAGTGTCCTAAGAGGAACACACTGATTAAGACTTTTTTTTTTTTTACTCTTTTTTTTTTTGCTTTAAGGAATACTTGGGGAAGTAACTAAAGTGTTTTCCACTAGAAGCAAAAAAGTTGGTTTTGTTAACAATGCATCTTGAATTTGCAGATGCTGTTTCAAACAACGCAGTAAAGCATAGATAGTGGTGCAAGTACTCCTGTGCAGCTGAACTAAAGGGATTTTACTGGATAACTACTTGCCTGTTACTGTCATTGGCAAGTCAGAGATAATTTCTAAAGCTGTAGTCTGACTGAAGAGGAGTAATTGCTTTTATGTGTATTTTTCAAGCCAAAACACACAGTGTTTCTACTAAGATTCAAAATTATCCCTTTTTTTAATGGGTAAAAAAAAAAAAAAGTTATTTTTAAAACAAAAAGTACTATGAAAAGAATAGTGACACCTGAGTGGCATGCAGCAAACTCCTGTCAGCTGAACTCTTGACAGAATCTGGCAGAAATTCAAAGTCTGGTTTGTCTCTAGTAATTCCATTAACATTTCAAAGGTTGGTGATGTTCTGGGAATTACACAGGAGAGATTATTTTGTAAATTAAGAATCAGTACTTTAAAGCCTTGCTGCTCTAGGAATATTGCAGCGTTCTCGCAATAGGCGAATGTATCTGAGACACTAAATTCTCTATCAGATGTTTTGCTACTTTATCTGTACTGGCATAATTAAAGTACTGGCCATCTTTCCCCATAGTGTGAACAGAGTTGTGTCAGTTCATAACTGTATATATTGGTAGCTTCTTTCTGAGTAGAAGGAAAAAAACAAGGAGGGACGGCCCAATTCCAGAAATTGTTTTTAATTCTATTGCAGTTGCTATGCCTGTATAAACTATTTGTATTGGAGACCTTATACCAGGAGAAAGTGCCTTGATTCTGGTTTATTTGCCATTATCCATGAAGTCCCATAAAAAGTTATACCACTGCAGTTTCCTAAGTTTGATTTGCCTTTGTGGGCAAACTTTCCCTTTACACAGACTTACTCCCATCTATGCTAGAGGATATAAACTGTGAGTGTTTGTACAATAAAAGTGCCTCTTCCTTTCTGATATGAGCCTAATCAATTCAGTTTATACAAGAACGCATAGAGTTTACTGTGAATGATTAGAACATTTCCATCTGGCTGCATGCACCAAGGCCTGAGCAGCTGTCCCTACCCCAAATCCTAGCTTAGCTCTGTTGTTCGGTGTGGAACACAATGGTTTGCACATTCTGATCAAATGTTCAACTGCTGTTACAGATCAGTGTGTTGCCTGGCTTTTCTGCCGTGTAAATCAGTGTGTTACCCGAGAAAGAATTAAGACGGTTGAAGTCAGAATATCAGAACTTGGATCACTTGCAAATAAGGATGATCTGCAATGCTCTCTTTCTATAAAGATAATGTTAAGCAGATTCAGATAATTCCAGCTTGAAAGCTACAGATGAGGGAGGGGTCTTGGTCCCATATTCAGAGGTGGGGATGGGACTGTGATGGGAAAAGGACTGAAAATCAGTATAACCCTTCTCTAAGCCAGGGAGCAGTCAGGAAATGGCTTAGAGGCTGACTTGCAGGAACAGAGAGAGCCAAAAGCCCAGGGACCTTTGACCATGCAGAGAACATTCACTAGCTTTAATTAGTTGTTCCCTGTCCTATGCCAGGTGACTGTTCCACCTTTCTGTCCATTCTACATCTAGTTCTGCTTCGATCATGTTTACTTCACATGCTTCCCCCCACCCAATCTGCCGTCCTTACTCTGTATCTGCTTAGATGTTCTTTGCAAGCAAAAGCCACCCCCAAAACAGAACTACTGTTGCATTTACTACAGTAGTGCTGCTTGTGCTGTGTGTGAACTTTTCCCCCATGCTCTCATATCTTTTTAGACTGTTGGGTTTTATGTGATTGGGGATCTTTTACTGTTCTGTTTATGTGCTGTCCAGCATAATGGAACCTCAGTTTTCATTAGTCCTTAGAAGACCTTCAATATGTTTAATATTCCTTATCCTGTTTTTTTATAAGAAATCACTTCCAGGCAAATGATTACCCATGATGAGATGAGGTATATGAGATTTAACAGAATAAGATGAACTTTGCTTCTGCAGTTTTGCTATAGGGGAACTAGTGATTTAAGAGTATCATGTTATACATGGAGTTATATTACAGTCCAGCATAGTACGATGAACACTTCAGAATGAATTTTATCTTGATTATGTTTGCATTGCACTTGCAGTGGTTTGCAATTGGTTTGTTTTCCATGTTTTACAGCTTTTAAATTTTCCATGTTTTCCATGTTTTACAGCTTTTAAATTTGCTTTCCAGAAACCATTTTGGTAGATGCAAGCTGCTTGTCAGAACTCTTTTCTGATGCTTGAGCACAAAGTGAGCAGGATACAAATGATGGATATGAATGGATATCCTAAGAATAACAAGGGATATGGGATCTTTAAAAGCAGTGGCATTCTGATAAGAATTTGCATGTAATTTCTTAAGCAGTACATGTAGTTCCCAGTAAAATATGTTTGTATCTCTGTCTGAAGATTTGTCTGATTGCTTAATGAAAATATCTTCTACAATTTGAAAAGTAGGAGGATTGCTTTATATCATGCAATATTTAAAATTCTGAAACAGCGTACAACAGCTTTGGTTTACTTAGCAGTGAGTTCTTGCATGTAAAAATAGTGAAAGTATCTTCTTAGAAAAGTAAGTTATTTTAGTTAGTGGCCATTTATGGCTCACTGGTTGTGAGCCTGTTTCTCAGAATATTTAGAACTGAATGTTTTTGAACTGACATTTAAAAAAAAACAGCATTTTTTTTTTGCACTCTAAGAGTATGTTATAACTAACTTCTGGTGGTGTATTTTACCACTACACATGTTGTAACAGGCATTGCATCCAACTTTGCAGGAGATATGTAATTATTAAACAATCATAGCTGGAGACTTTTAATCCTTGTACAGGTTTAAAAAAAAAAGTATGATGGTGCCATGCTGGGTGGTTATACTACTACTATGTTGTTGGAAGTTTCACACTATTTAAATAATGTACTCGATTAGAATGTACACAAGCAGAAACACCAGTGGAAGCTTCAACTGCAATATAGTGGAAGCTGTTCCTTTTAATTTAGATTTCGAAATAGATTAGGCCAAAAATTCCTTAAGCAAAAATTCTTGTTTTCACCAAAACCAATTATGTTCTTATCTGTGTATATGCTGATTTCTTGAAATCCACAAAGAAGTTGTGCCTCTGTTTTTCTTCCTATACTCTGAATCACTCTTGTGGTTGGTATTGCAGTGGAACTCTTCTGGTAACAGCTGGCAGTTCTTAAAGGTATTCTGAGGTCCTGGGTGTGTATACACTGTACAGTAACATGCAGCATGATGACTGAGTGTTCTTTTGATGAGCTAGTTTCATAGCTGAGGTAGCTGTTCCAGCACCTATTCTACTGCCAGTGAAATTAGGGTTTTGGCACACCTCAAGAATTCTTAATTTTCTCATGCCATGCTGAAAGCTGTGGTGGCCCAGGAGCTGATTTGCAAGCAGATTAGGCATTAATCGGATGGACAATGTTGATCAGAGTGGTGGTGGCTAATGGCTGAGAGTAGTAACAGCATTCAGTCCTTGGCCCCATTGAGAGGCAAGGATAAGGAGCTTGCATGCATCATTCTGCTACCTCCTGTGGGCACCCAATGAGAGCAGCAAAACTGCAGTGTATCCAGGGCAGGGAGGCGTACCAGCCTAGCTGACAGAATCTAGTTGCACAGTATAGACATGCACCATAACAGGTACCCAAGGCAGCACTAATTGTTTAAAACAGAGTATCCTCACTGAGATACTGGGAGAGAAAGTATGGAGAATACCCAGTAGCTGAACTCCTGAGAGGTCTGTGGCCATACTCCAAAGTCCTGATATGTTAGACCTGAAAAGATTTATATAAGCTGTCTCCACATTTGAAATTAGATTGGTATGGAAGTGACTAATAATGACTTCTATTTAATATCCCTTTCTGCAACACTCAGCTTTTCATTTTTACTTTCTAGGTGGGTGGGAGATAAAATCTGGCCCTCAAAGTGCTATGCACTCATACATCAGTCCCAAAAAAACAAAACACAAATCAGCAACTGTAATGTAAGGGCTTACTTTAGCTGTGCTGGACAAATATGTATGCTAGATGTATGAATATAAGCTTAGATATCTGCTTAGATATATTTATAAGTACTTTTTAATGAATTGCTGTGATTCTGCAGTCTATTGTAGTATCTTGGGATGAAGAAGTTAGGCTGCTCACCACTATTTTTGCCAGGCTATTCTTTCCCTCTGGTTCATTGCATGGTAGGTGTATGGTTATTTTATCGCTTTATATTTAAAGCCAACTTTTAGGTATTAAAAAAAAAAAAAAAAAAGGTCGTCTTAGTTTTAAATCCCCTCAAATCCTGAAGAACAGTATCAATCAAGAAAAATTTCTGTGCATTTTCCATGTCATAGAGGTATCTTACCTGTCATTGAAGTAGTTACAGAAATCAAGGCTGGAATGTCTTTTTCTGTTGATCTTTTCTAAGGTGACTGTACTGAGTGTTATAGTTTCAGAGAAAAACAGTTAAAACAAGTGATTGACTTGTAAAAGAATTGATTGTCATTTAGCGTTTAATTCATCTTTTGCTAAATCATATTTTGTGATGATAACTTTGTGACACTTTAGTAGGTGGAAGCCTGAGGGGGAGAATGTTATAGTTCTTTCACAATTCATTAGTTTGTGGATATTTCTGTTACACTGGTTCCAGACTAAATGACTCATATGTTAAATGAACACAGCAGCCTAAAGGCTTGCCCTCGGTATTGCAGCCCCCAGTGAAAGTTGATTCCATTACATATAAAAACAGGGAAGATGCTCAAACCCATTTGAGCCCTTGAGAATTTTTGTGCACATTGGATGTGTGTGCTATCAATAACTTATTCGATATTCTTTCTTTCAAAAACTTGTGGTTTATCACATCTGGTTGCTCTCTTTTTCCAGAATGCTGATTTAGTGAGTTTGTAGGCTACATCTGCCTTGTGAGTGTAAGCTGGAACTGAGAAATGGTGATTTTTAAATGTTTGGGGTTTTTTTTTCTTTATAAAGTGGTACAATTTTGGTGTATTAATTTCTGGACTATTTGATGAGAGACTATAGAAGTATCTGCTTTGCACTGACACCTTTGTAGGGGTTCTTTTATGATTTAGATGGATTCAGAGATGGTTTTATTGGGGAATGTGATAGCGTAGATCTAATGCTCTCCGTATCGTAAAAGCATTAATCAGAGTGAACCAGGTGGCCTTCGGTTATCTTAGATCTTCAATTTTGGCTTTCTTACCAATTTATTTTTTCCTGGTTTAATAAAAATGTGAAAGACAAAATGGATTTACCTTTATTTACCTATCTACCTGTCACAACTTCTCACATTAAAGAAGCTTCCTAGTGGACCACTGCAGGAAGCAGGTCTAAAACTGGCCCAGAATTCTAGTCCTATATCTTTGTAGGATCTGTAATAGGGAGACAAATGTGCACTCACAGCAGCAAGATGAGGTTTTGAAAAAGTATGTGAAGGAAAATTTTTCAGATATTGTTTTTAATCTTCAGGATGGTTTGGTTTTGTTTGGTGGGTTTTTCATTTGTTTGTTTTCTTTTTCATGTCCCATATAGTACTATTAACTCTAAGCCTGAATTGATTTGTGTATTGAAAATAGGTGTATAACTCCTGAATTTTTGTTCTCTGGATGACAGACCTGCAGTTTTGATAGGTGTAAGACAGATTGCTGTGACAGAATAGATACAACAGATCATGAGTCAGATAGTTTGACTTCTAAATAACAGTCCTGTTCTACCACGTGTAGTATGTAGTGGAGGAGTTTATGCCAAAGTGAACAGATAGATTTATATTAAAGAGTGTTCTTCCCATAAATTTGCCACTTGACACTACTCATGGCTGTACATTGTGTGTGAGATTTTGTCTTATGTCCCTGTTCATTTTCAGGAGGTGGTCGATACTCAACCCAGCTCTGCTCCACCGATGTGGAGCTTGTCTGTCCATTCCTTGTCTGGTTTGGGCTGCGAGACTGTAGACATATTAATGAAAATTACATGTAACTATTAACAAAGTTGGTCACAATTTCCCCTGGCAGCACAGGAAGGCAATGCAATTAGCCATTTCAATCCAATGCAAGTAGCCATTTCAATCCTGTTTACAATTCTAGCACCCCAGGCCAAGTCATCTCAGGTCACTTGAGGATGTCCAAGTATAAAAGGTATAAAGATCTAACAAGACTACTGAAGACTATCTTCAAGTGGTGTTGGAAGTAAAGGCAAGGAGAGGGAGGAGGTAGCAAAGTGAAAATACATCAGGAGTTGTGGCTCTGTCCAGGCTGCTGTGTTTGAGAGGATGGGGCATAGATGCAGAGGAGAGTATCTCTGCCTTGCTCTTCGCTGCAATCACTTTAATAAACCTACGTAGCAACAGCAAGACAAAAACTGGGCATGTGCCACTGGTATATTCCACATCTATAGGTATAAAAGCTGCCTCACTGGAGTGTTCTTCCTGAAGTTTTCTGTGTTCTGAGTCTTTGGCTTGTCAAGATGCTTCCATCATTTGCCAGGAGATCCTGGAATGTTAGTAGTGTACGCTAGAGCGTGTAAGGTTTTAGTCCTGCGCTTGCTTTCCCACCTGTTTCAGGGGCTTTTCCATTCCCGTACTGCACAATGAAGATGCGCAGCTCTAAGATTCAGTTTAGGGCTGAGTTTTGAGGATCTAATTAGAGTGTCCGATAAGGATAGCCAGGTTTAATGTCAGGTACTGAAGGTACTGACCTTTTCCTTCTCCTGTGGAATCCTTGAGTCCTTTTCGTCCGGGGCGGTGGTTCCACCCGTGGCTGGGCACTGCTCTGCTAGTCACCCTGCACACGGGGGTGTCACGCTCGAGTCCCTCCACGTGGCCTTCGGTTCTTCTCCGTGAGCTCAGGTACTCGAGTCAAACGTTGCGTTGGGCCGGCCGGCAGCGCTGTCAGAAAACTGTCTCCGTTAAGATGATCTGGGCATCACCGCGGTGACTCCAGCCACCGGCAACAGGTGCAGCAGCGCTGGCCGGGGCCGGCAGCACTCCCCTGCCTGGCAAAACTACACCGACCTACCCTGCTCAACGGTGGGTGCCAGGATCTGCTGAGCTGGGGGGATGATGCTCTCGCCAGCTGGGACTCAACGGGTCCCTCGTCCCAAGGGAGGGGGTCACGATGCTGCGAGGTTGGCCAGAACTCAGCCCTTTCCCATCCCACCAAGGCCCCATGGGAGCATGGTTTGTTCGCTGGAAGGGAGGTGACCAAACAAGCTGCTGCAGATCACAGCGGCTCTTTAACTCTCTGCAAAGCTGGGATAAAACTCAGAGTGGGGAAAAAGTGCCCCATCTTTGCCAGAACAGCTTGAAGTTCTCTCTGCTCACGCTCTGGTAACGTGGACACCACAGCTTTCCTTGGGGACACCCCTCATTTGCAACTCCCTGCAGTGCAAAGCCTCATCATCCAGGAATTGCTGATATTCCTGCAGCCTTTTCATTGCTTGCAAGAGAAAGATGACGATGGGAACTTTCTTCCTGCATTTTTACTTCTCAAACACGTTTAGCAGCAGCGGAAGCAACAGGTGGGAAGAAACTAGGCAGGCACGACCCGCCAGCTCTCCTCGAGCTGCATCTGGCCGTGGCTGGAGGGAAATCGGTGGTTGGAGGCTCAGCATGGGAACCACTCGGCTAAACCAATTCTGCTTTCGGGGCTTCGGCCAGTTCACAGCTGAGGGCTGCTCCCTTCAGCAAGGAGGTCCCCAACTGCTCAGCCTGCCTTTTTCAACTAACAGCCCGGATGAGTCATAGCAAAGATTGCAGTGTCTCTGTCTTTTTTTAGAGATTTAAAAATTCTCATGGCCACTTTTTTTCCTCCCTGAAACTTGGCCCTGCTCTACCACAACTGCAGAAACTACCAGCAGATAAGGCTTTGCAAACTACGTGCTCTGGGGCAGCAGTGCCCGAGTTTCTAGCTAGAGACAGGTCACGAGTTTCTTCTCACTGCGCACACAGATCTTGCCTGACCATCACAGGTGGAAGAGCTGACCTGTGGACCTGCAGTGGGCTCAACACCTCTTGCTGCAGGTGTTCACACAAGCCTGTACCCACCCTGCTTCCCATCAAGGCCATCAGAAGGATGGTCCTGGGCTGCTGGTGCCAGAGCAAACCATTTTCCAAGAGCTCCTGAGATTGATTAGAAGAGCTACCCACAAGCACTGATTTCTTCCTGGAAATCAACCCAATTATCAGCTTTCCTGAGGAGCTGGCAGCCCCTCCTCTCCCACAGAAAGAGCTCACGCCCAGCCTCCTGGTACAGGAAAGACCATCATGAAACACAGATGGGGCTGCAGTGCCCCAGCTGCTCCCTCTGCCTTCACCAGCAGTGTAAGAGTGGCCTCATG
>JANHFX010023251.1:17058-43027 GCA_027560015.1 Chloroceryle amazona | reverse complement strand
CTTTGTCGTTCCCGTTTTAAATGTTTGATCCTTCTGTTAGAAGCTGCTTGTCGGCCTTGTAAGAGCCTCGCTCGGCTCAGCTGCAGCGGCACTTCCAGCACTCGCACCCCCTCTCTCTGCCCCATGTGCAGGCGTCGGGAGGCAGCGCTCCGGAGAAGAGAAGGAGCCTGGAACTCGGCCTCTCTGGGCTGGAGGAGGCGGCTGAGATCTTTCTCTGAGGGAAGGACCCAAGAGCCGGCGGCCTCGAGCCAGGTGCTGTCTCCAGGATGTTTTGCCCAGGTATGTCTGGGAGTGGGGGAGGTTCTGCTCCTGGGGCTCTGCTCGGAGCAGCCTGAGAATCTCTCTGCCTGGAAACCGCCAGGATTAGCTGCTGCTTCTAAGACTCGCTTTACGTAACAGTTCTAAGTACGCAGCGGGAGGTGATGAGGACAGTGAAGGCTCAGTTATGGGCAGTGGTGCAGTGATCCTGTTGTAGGCAGTGGTTGTTGGTCTATTGATGCCCCTCAGCCCCTTCCCGTCACTGTCTGGACAAGAATGACCCCCAAATCCCCAGGGGAAGAAGAGGCAGGCTCTGTGTGTGGAGTGTTCTGGAGACTTGCAGGTAAAAGTTGGTCTGACCGCGTTGTTGTGCTGTGTGTTGGGCTGGAAAGTTCAGTCCTGTTCTTGCTCTTGGCTGATGCTGGCCACAGGTGGCCACGTGCAGGTGCAGCTGGGGGTGTTTGGGGTGGGGGAATTAACTTCCAACCACCCGAACCTGTGGTGAGTGCCTCGTAAGGGCCCAGCTGTGGGGGGACTGAATCACTGACAGTGGCCTTGAGTTAAACAGGGAAGCACAGCTTGGAGGGGGGCACCCATTCAACTGGGATCCTTTGCAGTTTCTGAAGTGTGTGTTAAGAAGGTGAGACAGAGCACAAGGAGGGCAGGGTGTGGGAGAAGCTGCCTTGTCCCTGGGCAGTGCTGCTGCAGCCCCGGGACTGCTCTCAGGGAGCTGTGGAAAGCTGCTTGTTTGTTCTTTTCTCCTGTTCTCTTTTCAGATTGCTTTTTGCCTGTTGACAAAGTGCCTGAAGCAAGTGCTCATCTTTTTAGAAGCTTGAAAGCCTGGGGCGGGGGGTTGGTTATAACTTGTGCTGCCTCAGCTCTGCTGGCTGTTTCCACAGCCCCGTGAAGCGTGCGTGCGAGGTCTTTGCTCTGGTTTTGCCGTGTGTCAGCAGCTTCTACCCTTTTGTAGTGGAGGTGGGGAAATGTGGTGTGGAGAAGAAACCAGCGTGCAGAGTCTAAGCAAACGCTGTCGTTCAGCAGCACTCTCAGACCTGCTACCTCAGCAAAGCAGGTTTTTGTGGCTGCGATGGCAGAACACACTACTGCAACTTAAAAGCGAGAACACGCTGGAACAAACTAGAAAGCATGCGCAGTATTACACCTTAATCACCTGGATTTGCAAACTTACTGCTTGCTAAACACTTGCTTACCCCAGCCAGGCAACCCGTTGTCCCAAGTCACTGGACCACTGACGTCACGGTGACGTGTTGGCGCACGTTTCATTGGCGTGCTGCAGTAAGGCTGTGTGTTCCCCAGGCTCTGGGGATCCCTTGGCTGAGGCAGACAGACTTTCCCAATCTTTTAACACCACTAACAGCAGTACGTACTACAAATCGTAACGCTCATCGGTGTGAGAACATCGGTCCATCCCGGGCCGTGGAGGGAGGAAGGTTTATTTCCCAGTGCAGCTGGTGGTTGTGACTTTGTGCTGCTTCCTTCGCGCTGGCAGGCGCAGGACCCACGGCAGACGCAGGACCCATGGCGGGCTCTATGCTGTGCATCGGCGACCAGATCGTCCTGGTGGAAGATAGTGATGACACATACATTCCCAGTGAGAAAGGTAACTGGTGCCTGTCCTCCCAGGAGCTGGGATAAGGGATTTGAGCGTGCAGGTCACTTCAGGTGTATTAAGACAATGGGAATTGGGAGAAGCACCAGCCCGGTAGGGTGCTCGCTGACATCTGGGGCCATGCTGGCAGCTTTGGTTCAGGATAAGGATTTCCCGGTGTGCCCAGTGCTCGGTTGCCTGTGCCGTGCCTGGTGTAGACTGTCTCTGAAGGTGCCTCTTCTGCTTTCCTAGAAATCAAGGATTATGCCCGGGAGATTGGGATTGACCCTGAGAAGGAGCCAGAGCTAATCTGGCTGGCCAAGGAAGGCATCGTGGCCCCGTTACCAACTGACTGGAGGCCCTGGTAAGAGCTCTGTCAGCAGCTGTCCTCGTACATTCCCGGCCCCTCCTGCCCACCTCGGTGGCAGAGCAGGGGACCGGCTGGCTGGGGGGTGATGCCACAGCAGATGTTCTTCCTGTGGCTGGGGCAGCTTGGGTTGTCCTGGGGTGATGGAAGGAGGGGAGGTGCTTGGGAAGCTGGGTCGGGGTGTGAGCAATCTCTAGGAGAGCAGCTTCCCCACTTTGATGTCTTTGGGCTGCTCTTCACTGAGCTTGATCTGGTCACGTGGTCCAGTACAAATGGCTTGGTGTGTGCAGTTGTATTTGTGTTTTTTTCATCTTCTCCCGTTTTTACCGTGCAGCCAGGACATCACGGGTGACATCTATTACTTCAACTTTGCTACTGGCCAGTCCAGTTGGGACCACCCCTGTGATGATCACTACAAGCAGCTCGTCATTGAGGAGCGAGAGAAACTGCAGGCCCGTGACCTCCTGAAAAAGAAAGAGAAGAAGAAAAAGAAAGAGAAGAAAGAGAAGAAACAAAAGAAAGACAAGAAAGAAAAGAAAGACAAGGAGTCCCTGAAAGAGTTCGCTGTGAGTAGGCTGCTTGTGGTGCTTCGGGGATGGCTGAGTGGAGGATGAGCAAGGGGTTGTGGTCTGGAGGGTGGTTCTGTGCTGCTACTGATGTGGGATTGGAACAGTGACCCCCTGACAGGGGATCCTGTCCAGCAGGTCCCTGAGCTGGGTGAAAACCCAACACAAGGGAGCTCAGACACGCAGAAGTTGGGCAGTTTTGGTTTGGAATGACCCAGGTGGAGTTGGGGGTGCTGCAGCCCTGCGGTGCTGCTGCTGAGAAGGATGTGGCACCAGTTTTGGTACCGGCCAAGGACACTGGTGCTGCTCTTAGCAGCAGATTTTTGGAGCATTGGAAAGATTTCCTTCCTTGGAGGCCACCAAACGGTGTTTGTGCTGTGTCCACCTGTGTGTTGCAGTGATATCCAGGCAGTGAACACGTGTCTGGAGGTGTGTGAGGCTACGTGGGTGGGGAGTTCTGCCAACTCCAGTGGAATGGGCGTGTTTGAGTGAGGATAACTTGCTGTCAGGTGTGTGTTGCTTGGAGCTGAGGATGCCGGATGGCTCCAGGGCTCTTGCTCTGCTTTGAAGGGCAGAGGCGTGTTCAGCAGCTTCTTAAGGATGTGCTGCAGCAGAGCTGCTTTCCTCTGCATGCAGCTTTTGCACTGGTGTGAGGTGGCACACGGAGGGGGAGCTGTGCACCCCTGCTCTCCTTTCTGAGGCCCTTCTGCACCCTCCAGCCCTCAGGCACCCTGCTGGCACCCGTCCTGGCACCCCTGGGGAGCCTGGCTCCGCTGCGGGGCATCGCAGCACCTCCGACCAGCAGCCTGCAGGGGCTGCTGTCCGCGGACCTGGGCAGCTCGGTGGCCTCCAGCACTGTGACCAAGGGAGGAAGGCAGGTAAGGATTCATCTTCTCTGGGAATGCACCCTGAAAGGGCCCAGGCACAATGATACTTGGAAGCTTAAATGATGAGTGTTTGTGATCCCTGATAGTAAAATAATTTTTTTTAAAAAAAAAGCTCACTACACTGCCCTTCACTGGGTTTCTTTTCTTCAACTGTGGGAAGCCTGCTGCTAAACTTGTGGTGAGCTTTAGTGGATGTTTGGCAGATCTAAGGGAAGATTTGGTTCAGTCACTGTTGGTGAAGTCTTAAGTTCATTGTGGTAGAACTCTGCCTCATGTCCAGCTGAAGCATGGATTACAGTACAGGTCGTGTCATCTAATAATATTTTTTGCTCAAGCTATTTAAGAATAAAAAGAAAGATGTTTTTCTGGCTTAACCTGAGATTTACAATAATGTCAAATGGTTATTTGTAGGAGGTTACCTTTGGGTTAACAAAAAAGCTAAGTGATAACAAATTGAAGTAAAAGAAAATAGTACAAGTGTGAAACAGAAATCAACAGCTGCACTGAAGCTTTTCCTCTTGCTGAGTACATATAGTCTTGGTGATTCCAAATGTCTTGTTTTATTATGGCCTTGAGGGAGCTGGTGTTTTGAGGCACATGCAGGTGTGTGCCTGTAGGACAGGAGCCCCTTCGGTGTGAGGGAGAGCGTGGCCTGGTGAAGAATGTCACCTCCCAGCTTGTGGCTCCAGCAGAACACGGAGAGCAGCAGCATCCTGAGCACCTCTGAGCTCCCCAGCTCCCGTGGTGCTGGCCAGTGCCCCAGTGGGTTGATGTCTCCCCTTTCTCTTGCTGTCCTCTCACTTCCCTTCCTGTTTCACTCCACAGCTTGCAGAGACCTGTATGCCCACCAGCCTGACCAAGAACTTGCTGGGCTTGGTCTGTGAAGAGAAGAGTTCCCTCGACACGGCAGCTCTAGATGAAGAGAGGAGCGAGGAGGAGGTAGGTGGGCACGAGGTAGCTGGTGTGTCTTGGCTCTGTGTGTCCGTAGCCAGTGTGTGAAGCCCCGGGGGAGGGATCACTGTGGTGCTCCCCTGGCAGCAGTTGGTTGACCATTGATGTTTCATTTCACTCTGGGCCTTAATTTGTAGTGCATTTCCTCTCTGGTCCCCAAAAAGCATCTCATTCTGTTTTTTCCTTGTGCTGCCTCTAAATCAGTGTCTGCTGTGACTCCTTTTCTCGGTGCCTTGTGGTGCCTCTGCTGCCCCATTTCACTGATGGGGAGCCCGCAGGTCCTCCCGTGTGGCCTGTGGGACTGCAGAGGTCAGAACCTGGTGCTGAGCATCCCCTTTTCTAATACCTTTAGAGTCTCCGTGGGACAGCCAGGCTGTTCAGAAACATGCACATAGATGTCAGTGCCCTGGGAGGCAGCTTTGACTCGGAGGTAAGAGCGCGGGTGGTGTGGGAGAGGAGCTGGGCACTGCCCAGCCAGCGCTCCCTGGGGAGCGAGTGAGGAGAGGTGCCTGAGGGATGAGCTGCCGGTGTCCCTGCTGAGCAGGGGACAGCAATGTGGTACCCAAGGCGGGCTGTGCTTGAAGGGAAGTGCTCGTGGTTTGGTAGCTGGTGTCTGAGACCACCACAGAGGCTGGAGCTTCATTCCTTTCTGAAGGAAGAGAGCAAGGAGCTTGAAGCCGTGTAGGTGTGATGGGCAAGCTGGGAATCAGCTCTTCCAAGGACTAGGGCCTGGATCTGGGAGGTGCCCCGTGCTTGCTGTGGGGGGGAGGAGGCAGGATTTGCTGCTGCACCACCTCTCTTGGCCATGTTCTCCACTGAAGCTGCAGTGGTGGCCCTGGGGAGAGGCGAGGGAAGCGCTCAGTGCCACCAGGATCTCAGAACCCTCCATGTGGACCATGCATGGCCACGTGTAGCACCCTAAAACCATTTTCTTGTGCTGCTGCCGCAGTCCGTGGCTCAGACACCAGGTCAGCGGGGAGCTCGGCGCGCGCAGCCTCGCACAGCCGCGTTCCTCGGCGCGCTCAGCCCGCGCTCTTAGCAGCGAGCAGGCTTATGCTGACAAGGGCACAATGGGAAGCGCGTCGCAAGCAGCTCTGCTGCTCTGGCCCGGCTGCGTGCGCTGACATTAATCCTTTCTCACCGCTTTGAAAACTCTGTTCCAGTATCTGAAAGGCAAATTAATTTCTTTTAAAGTGTGTTACAGTATTTCCCTTATCCTTTTCACGGCTTACGGAAATTAAGCTGTAAAGTACTTCGCCGGCGAGCCCAGTCACAATGCTGGGCACAGATTGCAAAGGCTTATGCTAAAGTGGAACTGAAGAGAAAGGCTTGACGCTCATCTCCAGACAACAGCAGCCTGTCAGGGCCCAGTTTGTCACCGACGCGTTAATGTGTCCCAGCACAAAGAGCTGTCTTGGCATTCCAGGGCCTTGGCAGGACTTCAGGAGCCTAGGAAGCCCGGCTCTGCTGGCCCAGATGAGCGATAGCTTCTTCCTGATAAGGCTGTAGTGCCCCCTGGAAAGTATAATTCTTTCCTAGTTCCATGAGATGGCAGCAGCAAAGCGTTCCTAGGAGCCAGCCCCTCCCCAGCCTCTTTGCACAACGGGAGGACAGGATGACAGGGTTTGGGGAGCAAACCCTGGGGGTTTTGGGGGGAACACAAGTAATAATGAGGTCAAGTGATGGGGAAAACAAGGCTTCATGTAGCCCGTGGGTCAGGGTTGAATACCTGTATTCCAAGAAGATAAGCTTGTGGGTTTAGTGACTTGCTGAGACACAAGGATGTGGTGGGAGCAGATGATCCACTGAAGATGGCATGAGCATTGGGGAGAGGGGGGAAGAAATTCCAGACCTCCTCAGTGGTATTTTCTGGAGCAAGGAGTAAGTTAAGTGGGGAAAAGATACCAAAACCAAACCCAGGGCCAGTGCTGGAGAAGCTGAGGTGTGAGGGTTGTGAGCTTCTAAGCAGCTTGGTTTGCTTGGCTGACTAGGGGGTCAGCTCTTGCCTGACCCCAGCTTTCCTGTGTTCTGGACTCCTCTGGGATAGTCACTGCAGGCGCCTCTGCCCTAAAGTATGACAGGGCTTTGGGGTACTGCTGGAGGGGGCAAGAGAAAGGAGAAAAGGTCTGGAAGCATCTCTGGGTGCCTGGGGAGAGGGTCCCACAGCAGCAGGTGTCCTCTGCTGCAGTGCTGGCAGCGTGGGAGGTTTTGTGCTCTGCCTTCCGCTCCTCGAGCGGGCAGCAGGGAAAGCAGCCACGGTAAAGCCTGCAGAGCACGAACAGCTCAGTATCTGGAAATCGGGGCCTGTGGGATCCTGATCAGAGGCTGAAAAGCTGTTGAGATGGGGGTGTTTCTGCTCTGGGGTGTGTGCAGCAGGTGGCCTGCCACAGGTGGGTGGCCCTGCCAGCTTGGAAGGGTGGTGTGAGGTGTTCTACTAGTGGATGTCACCCCCCTGACTAGGAGAACAGCAGAGCGGAGGAGCTGGTAGCTGACGTTGCCAAAGCTGATCTCCAGCACCAAAGGAGCCCTGCAGAGGAGGCTGGCAGCCTGGCAGAGGTGATGAGCGTCTCTGATGTCATAGCCTAGCTTGCATGATGTCACTGAAGCTTTGCATGCTGTAGGCAGCTTCTCGTGCTGTGGACCTGACTGTTGCTTGGCTTGTTTCTTTTGCTGGCTGAAGCATTGACCCTAAAGACCAAGGACAAGTGCTGCCTGGAGGAGGTCTGGCAAACCTCACCCCCTCTCGGTGCCACCGTGCCCGAGAACGGGGAGCACATGGCTGGTCAAAGGCATTCAGTGTGCATTATGAGATCGTTCCTCTCTCTGCTTTCAAAAGGGAAAATGAGAAATATTTTGTTGTAATCTCTCACATTGGATGTGTTGAAGCCCAAGGAGGTGGCACAGTCCTGCTGTTCCCTGAGAGGAGCAGGATCCAGTTTCAGTGGCTGCTGTTCATCCTGGCTGGTTGTCTCTGGATCAGCTGCCTTTCCCCAGCCTGGTCCCATTGGTATCAGTGTGCTTTTCTCCAGACTTGTGCTGCCTGCTGCAAGTAATTGCACGCAGGTGTCACTCATCCACAGCTAAAATGGGTTGCAGGTTGTGGAGAGATTAGCTGATGCCAATTGTAACCTGGCTGCCTTGTCCCAGCTCTGAAATCCCACCAGAATTCATAGTCTGTTGTTGCAGGAGGAAAACCTCCCCCCTCCTCCTCCAGCCGTGTGTCTGGTTGGCATCGCTCCCCCTTCCAGAGGTGCGTTTGTGATCACTAATCTTTAAGTGTTGTGTGTTTCTGCCCTTAAAGTGGGGTTCTCCCCACTGAAGTTGTCATTCTGGGGTATTTTAGTAGCTGAGGTAAACTTGCCTGGAGACAAATCTTTCTGTGCCAAGTATTGTTGGATACATGGGTATGTTCTGCTGTGGTGCATCCTCCTCAAGGGGAAATACCTGTATGCTGTGCTCAAGCGCAGGGATCCTGACTGGTCTCACTGGGTGTGTCTTTCCCTGGGTGCTGCCACATCTCCTGCAGAGAGGGACCTGAAGCAAACCTGTCCCAAAGGGAGCACAGCTTCCCAGACGCTCTAATCCTCAGATAAACGGAAGCACGATGACTCCTCTGCTGTAACGCTGAAGAAATGCCACTTGCATGTGGTTTTCTGGGTTCTGGAATACAGGGGCTACTGAGGCCACTGCAGAGCCGCGTGTGGCTGGCTCGTGGTCCAGTGGCTTGTTTGAGCCTCTGCGAATGAGGCGTCACATTGGCAAGGGGCCCTCAGCTTTGGCGTATTGCTTGAAGTGCAGGTGAGGCTCAGAACTCTGGCTCCTTGGCAAGTACCTGCTGATTAGATTGCTCTAGTCTGATGGATGGCTCTCAGCCCTGAGAAGGTCCCTCGGACAGAATGACACTGTAGGGTATGTTCTGGTTGATGCAGCTCCGGGTGTAACGCTGACAGCGCTCCCCGTGCACGTGGATAAAAATACCCGGTTAAAATAAGCGCTCCGTGTGGGGTACACGCTGTATGCAGGATGCAGCTCGTGCTGACGAACCACTGCAGCAGTAATGAACAGCCAGAGAGGAGGATGTGCTCGAGGTTCTGTTTGCATGCTGATGAGGGAACCTTCTGCTGCTTCCTCCTGGCTCTCTCCTCTGGCTTCTTGTGAGTTTTGTGGGCTTCCCCGTGCTGGGAGAGGCAGGCGAACCTTTGGGTGACTGAGCTGCAATTTGGGATTGCTTTTTCCCCAAGGCCAGGAGGTTCTACCACTTCTCAGTCAGCTGTGGTCTCATTCTGGGCTCGGTGGAGGTTTGCATTGTGACTGTTCTTCTCTGCTCTTAACTTTGGGCAGAAGTTAAATGTCCAGTAACCGTCTCTTCCAAATTTCCATCTTGCTGAGCAGATCCAGTGTAGAAGCATAAATGGGTCTGCTGTGGACTGTGTAGGGTGTTCCCACTGGAGCCACTATGGGCTCTTGTCTGCCGAGACCCTGTGAATAAAAAAGCAACGCATTAAAAAGATCTGAGCCCACAAAATGAGTGGGTTCATCTTAATGAAGCACCTTCCCTTTGAAAGGGACTGGTCTCAAAGTCACCCAAAGCTTTGTGGGCTCGCTGCTCGCTGTAGGAGAGCCTGTGCTGTTTGTGACCCCTGCTTCATCCCAGGGAGGGGGTGGCAAATGTTGTAGCTGTAATTGTTTGACTTCCTGCCTAGAAGGAGTCTTTAAAATCAAGACACAGTGAAGAGGAGCAACAGTCTTCCTTGGATTCTGATGCTGCGTGCCCTCCGATGCCAGTGCAGATCCCTCCCAAAGGTGCTGACAGCCTGCCTGGCCGGCACGAGGAGGAGTCCGAGGGGCAGCTCACTGGGGATGAACTGCTGGGTGAGCAAGATGCCGAAGGGGAAGGCGACGATGACTCTGCAGCCGATCAGCTGCCGCAGCCTCTGGAGGAAAAGAGTACAGCAGGGATGGATGTGGCCAGTGGTTCTGGGCAACCTGGACTCGTGACTCCAGCTGCTGAAGGTGCTGAAGCAGCTGAGGCAGATCAGCTGGCAAGCAAGGCTGCCACCATTGACACAGAGCCTGTGAGTGAAGAGGCAGACAATGAAATGAGTGAAGAAGCAGCGGTGGATGCGGGAAGAGGCAGCAGGCTGGGTGCTGCTGAAGTAAGAGACCAGTCTGCATGTGTTGGGTTTGGTGGGGGAGCTGCTGTGGCCCTTCTCAAGGCTCTCTAAGCCTTGGATTTGGGAAAGGTCTTCAAGCACTTGCTCATTTTCTGTTGAGTCAGCGTAAGCTTTTCTAACCAGCAGGGTCCTCCTGGGGGGCTCAAGCGCTCGCAATGCCCCGTTGGCATCTCTAGTACCGTGCGAGGAGACCGTTCCTTTACGTGCTCGCGAAGCGCTGTCCAAAGCGAGCGACGGGCAAAAAAACCCTGAACTGTGATGGGTGTTTGGAGTCTGGGAGGAGAAATAAGTCTCAGCTTTCAGCGCTGCCATCT
Source organism: Chloroceryle amazona (assembly GCA_027560015.1). Classification (NCBI taxonomy): domain Eukaryota; kingdom Metazoa; phylum Chordata; class Aves; order Coraciiformes; family Cerylidae; genus Chloroceryle; species Chloroceryle amazona. Next base: position 32,901 of record JANHFX010023251.1, on the reverse strand, counting down.
GTAGCGAGCGAGCAGGTTTACAGTGAAGCTCGCACCGAGCCCAGCTGCCCGCGCTGCTTTGTGCCTCTCCTTCTGTTGTTTCTCTCGGCTTACACGGAGATGGGGGGAGTGCAAAGCCCAGCTGCCAGCCTCGCGGCTCCGCAAGGATGCGGCGGGAAGGGAGGTGCGAGGTCAGAATGGGGCAGGATGGTACCTCGGGGCTGGCTCCGGAGATGTGACTCCAGTCTGCCGAGCGCGGTACCCTCCGGTCTGCACACTGCTTTCCTGCTGGGGGAGACCTGGCGAGTGAAGCAGAGGATCTGATTGTGCAGTCTCGGCAGGAGAACAGTCCTGAAGTGCCACAAGGTGCAGAGGGGTCTGTGGCCTGGCCCCGCAGCTGGGTTTCCAGACAGACCTTTGCAAGGCACGCTTGGCTCCCAGAAACATGAGACTGGGAGAGCTGATAGACCACCTCTTTCCAACCTAGCCTCCTTCCTAAGGATGTAGATTATTTTTCTGAGTTCCATTGATGTGTGATAACCTAAAGCAGTAAGCTGTAAAACAGAGCTTGGAAAACATGCCCTGCCCTGAAGAACTTAAGTTGAAAGCTCTGCTTTTGCACCCCCTTACCTGCACTCTTACCTCGTGCGCCTGGGTGCTTCTGCTGGATCAGCAGGCTGTGTGGGTGCTCGCACCCAACAGGAGCACAGGAGTCCTCGCCACAGCAAGGGGGGCTTTTAAGGTCCTTTTAGGACCATGGTGCAGTTCTGTGTGGCTTTATCCGTTTGCGTGGTGGGCTGGAGGGTTCTTGGAGCTGCAGAAATCCTTGCAGGAAGAAGAGAGGACAGTGAGTGCTTTTGTCAGGGATATTTGGAGAGGGGTTCTTTACTCCAACCCCAGTCCCACTCCCTGCCGCCCTCTGAAGTGGTGTTTTGTGCTTGTCTTGTGGGGCACACCCTTAGTGTCTTTCCTGTGATGTTCAGTCACCTTCCCTGTGTTATAGAGACCAGATTTGTCTTCCCAGTCTCAGCTGCCATCTTGTTGGGAATGCCTGGGTTGAAGTTGCAGGGTAAGACATGTACAGGCTCTAACTTCTATCTCCTTTCAGCTTTCAAGGGCATCCCAGACCAGTGACAGTGGGGATGAATTGCAAGTCTCTAACCACTCTGATTGTCCTCTGGTGAGTCACTAAAAGCTCCTTGTCCTTTGGGTGTGGGCTTCATGTTCCTCTGGGAGCCTGCAGCCAGTTGATGCTGTGCCGAGCTCTTGCTGTCCAGCTGCTGGCTCTTGGACTGCCAGGCAGTGACCTTAGAGCTGTGACACAGGGCAGAGAAGTCATCCTGTGTGTAGCAGGTTCTGCCTGTGGCTGAAGTAATAGCCCTGGAAAAGTAGGTCACTTAGAGCTGGGGCTGTGCTCAGATAATTGCAACAAGGAAAATAATAAGCAACATAAAAATGATGCTTTAAGAGACTTCTCCCCTTTTTCTAAGGGGACTCTGTATGGCTGGGAGTCCTGGCTCCTGAAGGTCCTGGAGGGAGAACATGCAGGAGGGTAGCCCTGAGGTGGGGGGAGATGCCCATCAGCATCTCTTCATCTCCACAGGAGACTGCCATTGCCATCTGCCAGTGGGAGCAGGGGCAGCACGGCTGGCAAATGGCTGTGAATATCATTATTTACTGGTGCACACTGGCAAGCGGCTGCTCCGCAAACAATGCCTTTTGTCGTGCTTGCTGGTGGGCACGCGGGCACACGCGTTCCCCCTGCGCAGGGAAGTGCGAGGACCCCCGGGGGCTCTGCCAGGAAGGTGTGAATAGCTTGTGGGCAACTTGCAGGAGCTGGCTTTTAGGAGAAGTCTCCTGAAATCTGCAGCAGCAGCATCAGTGAGAGCGGTGGAGGCTGGGGAAGAGCTGCCCAGGGTCCCCCTTGCTGTGGCACTCGGTGGCACAGAAGTGGGTGGTGCTGGTGTGGCAGAGCCCACTGCCCAGCAATCCCATGGTGTCCTCCCACTCGGGTGCAGATCTGGGCCTTGGTGTAGCCACCTCCGGTGTCCTGTAAACCTTCCTCTTTGTTCAGTACCTGGTGCTGCTGCAGACTTGCTGGCAGAGGGCAAAATGCTGAGTGTGGACTCCCAGCTCTCAAGATTTTGGTCTCGTTTCAGGATCTCTGGCAAAGCCTGCACACACTCATCAGATACTGATCCTCTTCTGCTTTCTTCTTTAGAACTTGGGCTTCCAGAGCCGGCTTTCGGAGCAGGTGCTGGATTTGGAGGTTCTGTCTCCTGCTTTGGACGGCTCCATGTGCAAGGTGAGTGCTATGTATGTGACCTGGGACCAGCCTGTGAGTAGGCAGGGGAATGTACTCTGCTGTGGTGTGCTAAGAACAGAGGGAGGCTCTCCCATCAGCAGAGGCCAACAGAAGTGATGTGTTCTCAGGGATTCGAGCAGCACTATTGCATCGGTTTTCTGCAGAGACGAGGTGCGGGTAGCTACACAAAGAACATGAACCTCAGAGGTGGCTTGTGAGGCATCCATGCAGGCAAGCTCACCTATGTGCTGTCCCTGCTGGTTTTAAGTGTAGGCAAATGGCTTTCCTGGGGAAGGGGCCCAAGCGGAGTCTATTTTATTTTCTTTTGTCAGTATATTTGTCCTTTTCTTGGTTTTAAGCACATGGAAAGTATTTATGTAACAGAACATGAGAGCGTAAATGGGAGGAAAGGAGGTTAATTCCCTCTGACAGATTTTGGTATAGGAAAGCTTATTTTTAAGCTCTTGATTGTCTTGCTTTTATGTAGGGGGAGGGGAATCGTCTCCTGCCGCGAGTCCATGCCATACAATGGAGCTGTGTGTGCATGTCTGCTTCCTATACCACCTTAGCCCAGGACATAACTCTGATCGGGCAGTCCTGACAGAGGAAGGTTGCTCTGCATCTCCAGCCTCTCCCCATCTTCTCAGCATGTCACTGCATTGGCTTCTCAGCCGCAGGTTCCTGTGGAGCTCCCTCAGCTCCCCTCTCCCTCCCCAGCCCAGCTCACTGCCATGCTGGCTGCGTGTGGCACGGCCGAGGTCGGGCTCCAGCTGCACTCACTCGGCCTCGCTCAGACTGGAAGCGAGGTGACCAGTGGCACGGGAGGAGGCCCGAGTGGCAAAATCACCACCTCTCCGGCAGAGAGGAGCCACCTGCCTTGTAAGGCTGTGGGTGGAGAATGTGCCTGTCCTCCTCTGCCTTGTCACGAGCATCAGCAGAGGCCAAGGGAGACAAGGCTCCTGCTGGCCATGGCTGCCTCTCGCCTGTGGTCACTGCACACACGCATCTGCTCGGAGCAGCCACGGTTGGGGTTCACCTTGCTCTGTTTGGAGGAGAGAGGAGGGGTCTGTGGTGTCTGCAGGCAGAGGCTGGTCTGTAATGGCTCTGGACTCTAGGGATGTGCTCATGCCCATGGAGAGCTCGCCTTGCTTCCATAAATTGGCAACATATTCTCTTTTGAAAACAGACCATCTCTGTCAGCTACAGGAGCGCAGCATTGGAGGGGATTGGGCAGAGGGTTTTGGCAGGAGCTGTGGCAGCTTGCAGAGGCTGAGCTACTCCCTGCTAGACCTGGCTTCTCTGGCAGTGGGGACGCTGCTCCTGTCACCCTTCGCTGAACAGGCGTCTGAAGGGCTGGCACCCTGCTTTGCTGCCTTGCTGCTGTGGCTCGTAGCCGGGTGTTTGGGCAGGGCAGGAAATGCAGCTGCTAGCGGTACTGGGGCTGCTGGGGACCCTGAGGGGTGAGGGTCTCTGGTTACTTCCCAGACCAGGCTTGTCAGCCTGTGCTCCCTGCAGGCCAGTGCTTCCTTCATCTTCTCAAAGCTGTCCAGAGATTCCAGCAGGCTGAGATCTCTGGGGAGGAGCTGTCCTCCTGGGCAGAGTGCAGCCGGGGGCTCGGCAGCGTTCCCCTGTGCCTGGGTACCCCTGATCCTAGGAAGATCTTTGTCATCCTCCCTTTCACAGGCAGCAGTGACAGAGCCCCTTTTGAGCCAGGAAATGTTTGTTGAGGTTCTTGGGAGCTGAAGCCATTGGTTATACCAGGGTGGGAGGGGGAACTGCCTGGGAGAGCACTGACCACGCTGATGTGATGGAAGGTGACAGCACTTGCAGGGAATCCTTCTGCTGCTTGCTCGGCTGAACATTTGCATAAATTACTGCTGGTTTAATTCTGTGTAATTCTGGCCCCGCTCCACAGTAGATTCCTGCACGGCAAGGGCTGGGCTCGTCTGCTGTTTGAGTCCCCAGAAATTTGTGCATGGGCCACTCTCCTGGGGACCAGAAGGCTCGGCAGGCGGGTGAGCCCTTGCTGTTCTCGGTGTGGGGCTGAGAGCCTGAGGAGGGGGGGGTCCTTCCCCTCCCAGGTGAGCTGTGTGGGGCAGGTTTGTGTGTTCCTGCTGCAAGGACAGAGGTGCCAGGAGCTGGCAGGTGGGAGAGGGAGCAGCTGCTGATTTCATAGTCAAATATTTGCTAGGTCGTAAAGAAGGCAACTGAAGGTGCGCAGTGTGTTCCCAAGCGGCTGGCTTCCTCAGCGGCACTCAAACTGGTGTGTGCTGGAGTGAGCAGCTGGAAAGCCCTGGGTGGGTGAGACCGTGTATCCCACCTGCCACGGGCTGCCTGGGAACCAGGGTGTGAGGCAGCACTGAGTCCTGGTGTGGTTTCGGTCACGGCCAACCATTTGCTTTGTGGCTACAACACATTATTTTACTTCCCTGTCTGTGGTGTTCCTCTTCTAGGAGGTTTTTGTCCAAAGCTGTTTGGGCTCAGTGTTCCTTGGACAGTAAGGTGACCTTCAGGGTGTTCAGAGTGCTTAGTGCTGGCAGGGAGGTCACCTCCTGTGCTGAAAAAGCAACCCCCAAATCATAACCTGGCACACCCCCAGAGAGCTGAGCTCCTAGGCTTCTCATTGTGCTGCTGGACCTGTTCCCATGATGTTCCGAGATCTTGGTTACCTGCAAGAGCAGAGCCTGGCACATCCAGCTGGGCCTTCTGGAGCAGCCTGTGGATGCTGTTTGGTCCTTGGGCTCGGTGCTGATGTGCTGGACTGAAGTGGTGCTGCCCTTCAGCAGAGGCTTTGGTGCTGGAGGAGCCAGCAAACTCCACACTGTTTGCTTTTACCTGCAGGCCCTGGAGCTGGGAGAAGAGGAGAAAGACCAAAGCAAAGCCAATGTAGAGGAGGAGCAAAGCAAAAGAACAGAAGCTGCTGAGAGGTATGGTACAAAGTCAGAGCAACAGGGAAGGTGTGGGTGGCTCCAGCGCCACATGACTGTCTTGTTCACCTCTGCTCCAGCCCTTCTAACCCCTTCAGGTGTCCCCTGTAGAACACCCAGGGATGCTGCAGCTACTCACAGGGTCTTTCCACTAAACCTCTTGCTTCTCCTGGTCCCTCCTTAGTACTGTCTCAGCAGATTCCAACTTCAGTAGGCAGCAGCACTGGACTGTTCAGGGAAGCTGTTTTCAGCCTGTTCATGGTGATTTGTTTAAAGCAGTTGACAAACTGAGTGGTGAGCTCCATGCTCTCAAGCCCCTCTCCTCTTGCCCTATAGTGTGTGACGTTTATAGATGAAATGTGTCAAAACTCTTAGCCCCTGCACAGTTACTGTGGGGCACTGGGAACCAGGAAGCTGTTGCCTGTGCCAGGAGTACTTGTGAACAGAAGAAGCTGCAGTCCATCCTCCTGACTGGCTGTGAGCATTTGGGATTTGCAGCCTTGTTCTTAGAGGAGCTGTTCATGTGAAGGTCCCAAAAAAACATGTTCTGCCTGCAGGAGTTCTGTCCTTATTGCTTGGTAGCTGCTTCCCAGCCGTGCCTCCTCTCCCTCCTGCTCTGCCTGTAACGCCAGCTCGTGCTTATCCTGCCTCTCCTCCCCGGATGAGGCAGAACTGTAGATGTAACACGCCTGCCAGTGTTGCTGTCTGTAGCTTGGATGGCAGTGAGAGTATTGCTAACAGGGCTGGCTTGTCTGCGGGATAAAGGACCTGAAAGAGGGAGAGAATCTAGGGAAGGCATTCGATATTGAGACTGACACCCGTTAAATCCTCAGCTGCCTGATAGTCTGGCAGGGCTTGAGGAGGTGGGACTGGTTTGGAGCTTTGCTGTCCCTTTGGCAGCCCCATGTTGGGCGAGCGGGTGCCATTGGCAGACGTGGCTCAGTGCCCATCTGAGTCAGCCGAGCAGCCTGTCTTCCCTGTCTCCTCTACCTGCAGCAGTCGCTAGAGTCAGGTCTGTGCTAATCTGCTCTTCTGTTACCTCTCTTGTGATCAAAGTGCTTGTGAAACCTCAGAAAGGTGTGTTGTGCCAGAAGATGCCCATCGGGAGGCAGCGGTGGCCCGGGAGCCGGAGGAGGGCTGTGTGGACAGCCTGTTGGGTCTGCAGGAGCTCGCTGCCCCGCAGAACACGTAAGGGCTTCCTCCGAGTCCCCGGTGTTGCGAGCGTAACGGCTTCTGTCCGTCTGATCCCTCCGTGGTGTTCACAGCCAGCGTGTGAAGTCGGCACCCCAGGAGCTGCGGTGGGCCCAGCACAGCTCAAACATCTCGGTGTGCACAACCAAGCAGCTGTTCCTCTGGCGAGTGCCAAGTGAACAGTCTGTGCCGGGGAGGGGGGATCAGCAGCTCGGCCCTCGACCTCTGCAGCGCAGGATGCCGCAGGATGGAGAAAGAGCTGTTGGCTCGCTGCTCGGAGAAGCCGCCTCCTTGCCGTGTCTCTAACAAGGCTGGAAGCGATAGGGGCTCTTGGTACAAGGGCTTGTGCTGACTTTGCTTCCCGTGTCAAATGACAGACCGGCAGATGCAGTGGGGAAAATTAAGCAGCGTGTGTCTCGGGACAGAGAGCGATCTCTGCCCTGGAGAGCAGCACAGTGTCTCGCTTCTGTCAGGAATTGTCTTGGCATGATCTCTTTTGAAACAAGAGCTGGAGCAAAAGGAAGATGATGATAGAGAGGCGGGGGTGGCTGATGTCTCTGCAGAGCTGCCTGATAAATGGCACCTTCTGTAGGCACCTCTGTAGCTGGCCCAGAGCTCGCAGCATTGGGGGAAGCAGGATTCTTCCAGAACCCAGCTACTCTTTCTGCTGTCTTGTTCTCTTTCCTAATGGCTGCATAAGTGACCTTTTCTCTTTTGACTCAAGGCTTTATTACTGGGGCTGTTATTTCCCTGATTCCTGGCAAAACCAGAGTCCCTCTGCCGTGCGCTGGCAGTCTTGGAGCACGGTGAGACTTTGCTGCTCCAGCTTTTACAAGCAAAGAATACAAATCTTAAGACTCGTCTTCATTTTCTCCTCCTTCCCCTTCAGCCTCTCTCAGACCTTATAATTTTGCTCTTGTCTGAAAAAACTTAATTAGAAACAGATTGGTTTTGAATTTTTGGAGCGCTTAGGGCTTTCTGTTGCCTAGAGCTGGCAAACTCCCAGCACACTTTAGATTGCAATTGGAGAAAAATACCTGGTCCAGCAGACGTGCAGTGCCAGTCTCTGGGCTGGAAACTGGTCCTGATGGCATCTGCCCTTGTGGTCAGCAGCCCTAGCCAGGGTCTCGCAGCTGAGAGAGCCTTCATGAGGTGGGACACTGTGGCCCTCGTGGGTCCAAATGGGAGCTATTCATGACCTGATACTGTCTGGGGGGATGTTGCTGATCCTTTCCTGTTACTGTTTTTCTGTCACCCTTTTGCAAAGGAGCTTTCTCTCTCTTTTTTTTGGTAGGCAACCCGAGGAGGAAATCCAGCACAAGCAGTCCTTGAACCAGCCCAGCGAAGAATCCCCGCAGGGAATTGCCAAGGAGCTGGAGCAAGAGAAAATGTGCTTGTTGCAAGCAAAGGAGGAGAAAATTCGGCAATTCCAAGAGGAGATGAGACGGCAGGAGGAGGAGGAAGCTGAGAAGCTCCGTCAGCAAAAAGAAGAATCCCTCAGGTACTTTCCTTTTTAACTCCATCTCCCTCCTGTCTCTCCTGAGCCTTTCCAAGCTGCGATTTCACTGCCAGAGGCTGGTGCTGTTCTAGGCCATCACCCTGGGAGCTGAGCTGCTTGGGGGAGCTGCGTGGGGCCCCGTGCCTGGTGTAGACCACGGTGTGGGTGAGGATCCGACACCTGGAACAGCCCCTGGCTGTGGGTGCCGTGCGGGGAGAGCCCAGGCTGCCTGGGGAGAGCATCCTCCCGCCTGGTGCGCGGGCAGCTCTCCAATCTCCCAACCCTCCTCTCATGGCTAACCTGGGAGACGTTTCCAGTTTAGTGCTTGGAGCTTTACTGCCTGGCAGCCGTTCAAATGCTGGGCCAAACAGTAGTAACAGGACTGGAAATGGGAGTGTTAGAGAGGAGGTTACCCCGGGGGAATGAGCTGAAGCGCTGGTACTGCCTGGCTTACAGAGGGGCTTCTGAACAGGCCTGTGAGGAGCAGGGCATGGATGTCTGTGGGAAACTCAGTGTGCGGGGATCGGTGAGATCCTGGAGCTGGAACAGGGCTGGGAGCTGTGTCCTCTTCCTTGTGTGGATTTTTCTCTCCAGGCTTTTATGTAACTGTGAATGGCCTTGATAGTGATGTTCGTAGCACACTGAGCTGGACAGAAATGGTCTCATGACGTGAGCTGTCGTGGGAAAGCTGTCCTGGGGGTGAAGGAAGGCACAAATCACACCTGAGGGAGGAAAAAAATCTGTGCAGTAATAGAGCAGTCATAAAAAGGGTTGCAAGAACATACCAAGTACATGCATTTCCCCATGTGTCCAGGTACTTTGGCCAGGAGCCTGCCCTCGTTTCAGAGGAGTGGGTTCCATTTATCTGGGGGGAGGAGCCCAAGAGCCATCCATGATGGCTGCATCTCCTGTGCCAGCAGCCAGGTTCTGACGGTACGGGGAACAATTAATGGTCTGGAGCCCTGAGAACGCTCAGCTAGTGGGAGCAGCACCTGGCCTGTAGGCCTTGGGGAGGTGACTTGAAAACAAAGTCTCTTGAATCCTTTTTGTTTTGTTTTCCTGGCTGCTCATCTCTCAGGAATCTAAAAGAAAGCTTGGCAAAGTTTTCTGAGGAGGAAGAGTTGCGTGTCAGAAAGGAAGAAGCCAAGAGACTCTCCGAGCTGCGAGCCAAAATTGCCTCAGAGTTGGAGGTGGAGAAGGAGAAGATCAGGTGAAAAGCTTTGCTGCCATCCCTGGGGACTTAAAGTCCAAGCTGGTTTGGGAGGGGGAGGCATCTTGCCTGCCACTGGTGGCCACTCCAAGCGCATCCTCCCAAGCCTCCTGCAGCTGGTGCTTTGCCTCCGTGGCAAGTGCGAGGCCCTAACCGTGGTGCCATACGCAGAGGGGAGCTGCGTGTTGGTGGAGGGCAAAACTGATGGATCTTAATGATCTGCTGCCTTGGAGCTGATGAAGTTCTGCTGCATGTTTCTATCTAATGGCTCCTCAGGCCTGGGGAAAACTGGAGAATGCAGATTCTGGGAAAGTTATGCTTTGCTGGGGTGTTTTCGCTTTGCTGTCAGCTGTCTCCACCTGACTGCTTTGCTGTTTCATACTCTGGTGAATCTGTGCCATGGTGCTGTCTCCTCTGGCTTGTGTGTCCCACCCAATGGCAGTGTCTCCTCTTGGTGTTAGTTCCGAAATGGAGCCCAGTGGGCAAGGACCAAATTCTGACTTGCTTCTGTCTGTTGTGGTTGCGAACCTCCCAGGGCAGAGCAAGAGGTCGCGCTGCAGAAGCTGAGAGAAGAGTGGGAATCCCAGCAGGCGATGGAGGAGGAGAGCCTGCGGAGGAAGCAGCAGCTTGTTTTGGAGAAAATGAAGCTGGAAATGGAGGAAGCTCAGCAGAAGGAGAGGAGTGAGCTGGAACAAGAGAAGAAACAATTCCTCAGTGAACTCAAGGAGAGATTAGACAGGGAAAATGAAGAGGTGAGATCTTTACTGCCAGCTTGGGTCAGACCTGCGCTGTTCGTGCCACCCTCGCTCACGCTGTGGTGCTGGAGTGGAGACTCAGTAACGCCTGCGTGGGCTTTAGTGTTGACTCCTGTGGAAAGTGAAGGGAAGGTGCTGGGGAGGTGTGGCTGAGGTGGGGAGCAGTACCCCCCAGCTTACTACCAAGGTGATGAAATGCCAATTATTTAAATGGCCTCCTTGTATCTGAGAAGACAAGGATGGCTGTGTCTCTGCCAGGCTAACCCAAGCCACCTTACCAGCTCAGGACACCTCTTTGGCCTCTGCCTTAGTCCTCCAGAGAGCTTGGGGACTTCTTGAATGGGGGCAGCTCATAGTCCTTCCATCTCCTGGCAGGGAAGGCACCTAGAGAGTGAAGGCCCCTTGTACATAATCCCATGTGAGAGGGGTTTACTGGTGTGGTTTTGTGCTGCTTACGGACAGCTGTTAATTGCAAATGTGGCTTGCACGGCGTTGTCCCCGCACAGAGGTTTCCTATCAGAGTCTTGCTCATCTTCCTGTAGGCAGTAGAAGTGCTCGAGAAACAGTTCGCAGATGAACTCCAGCAGCTGAAATCTGCATCAGAAGAGAAGCATCGTAAGGTAAAAGATGGTGTCCTTAGAATGTAAATAGTTTTTCTTACACTGTCACCAAAGGTGGCCAGGGAGGGTGGTGTTAATTTTATCCCACTTGCTAAATGTGGTTCTGGTCTGGCTCAGCACTTGGACGTGCTCCAAGCAGGGGGTGGTGAGACTACTCGCGGGTCTTTGCCACGCTGTGCTTGCTCTGTGGGAGGGCACTACATGGATCTTGTCAGAAGGGTGACACATCTCTGTGGGTGGCTTTCACGGCAGGTCATTTCCAGCCTGCAAACCCAGATAGCAGAGGCGCAGAGGAGCGAGGAGGCTCAGCTGCGCCAAGACTTGCAGAGAGCAGAGCACAAAGCGCAACAGAAAGCGTTTCAAGTAACGGAATACGAGCGTGAGGCAAGTGTTCATCTGGGATTGCTGAGGGTTCTTCACCCTCTCCTTGGATGTGGGGGTGGTCCTGAGGTCGTGTCCCCAGCTCCGGGGGTGACAGTGGTGCCTTGGGGAAGGGTCACTCCTCTGCAGCATCTCTCCTCACCCTTGTACTGCCCAGGCCACAGCCTGGTGCCCCTTGCAGGGTTCTCAGGGGAGAACCTTCTGCTCTCAGGGGGGCTGCTGTAGCTTAGAGAAGCCTCTTTGTGTTGTCCCTGCAGCTCAGTGAGCTTATGAGAGAGAAACGTCAGGAAGTGGAAAAAGACCATGAGAGGAAAATGGAGAGGATGAAAGAGGAGCACCAGGCGGTCCTCGCACGGCGGCGGGACCAGTAGGAGGAGGAGGACCTGCTGGGGAGGGGGGCCTGCCCCTGCTGTGCCAGGAGCCCCCGGGACCTGCCAGTGAAGAGACTCAGTCTGGCAGCAGGACCTGTTGCATACTGGGAGCATGAGCCCTGCTGCAGGAGCTACTGCAGGGATTTGACAATAGCCCTCAGTGCATGGGGCGTCTCTGGCACGGAGGGGGATGAGCTGTAGAAGGTGTCCGTGTGATTTCTGCGCTGCTCTCGGAGATATGGTGGGACAGATGAACTTTTGATATGGAGGATCCTGGTGTCCATCACTTCACAGTCAATCTGCATCATCACCTCATAGTCCTGTCCATTGATAACATTTTCTGCAAAATAAGGGAAAAAAAAAAAATAGCTGTGTACGCTAGTGACCCGACAGCATCAAAATCAGAGCTTTCTGGCTTTTTTTATATTATCTAGAACAGAAGCTGGTGCAAGGACACCCCCTTCTTTTTTTGCAGCTCCACACATGGAGCTCTATCTCACACAGCACAACCCCAGCCTCTTCATGACACCAAAAAGGGCCCAGGCCATGCTTACATGTGCAGTCACACCTAGAAATTAATGTATGGCTTTTCTTTTCCCCTTCTTCATCTGCACATAATTACCAGTGGGGTTTGCGTTGTATAACATTTATTACTGAATTATCGTTCTTGAGCCACTGAAGTGTAAGGGTCATTGAAGATAGGGCTTATTTAAGCAAGATGAATGTTTCTTTTTATTGGTTTAAGAATTCTGTAACCCTCTTGACACTGAGGATCTACAGGAATTTCTTCACCGGATTATTAATAAAAAAATGTTAAAATGCGACCTCTTGAAACAATTAACTGTGCCTCATTACCATGCTGACCAGGTTGTGTACTTGCACGATGTTGTGGTGACACTGGGCAAGGATATTACCCTGAGAGACCTCTGGAAGTGGGAAGATCCAGACAGGCATGTGGGACCCCAGTGCAATGGTGTGCCAGGCTGCATCACCCTGGTGCACCCAGGCCAGGCACGTTCACTGCTGCAGGAGCTCCTGGGCTTGCAGGCAGAGACTGTGCACATGGCCAGCATCTGCTGCCTGGATTTAAAGGTGGGAAAGTATTCCCTGCATAGACAGTGTGTCCAGGAATGCAAGAGCTGAGATCAGATTTCCAGGCACAACCAATCCTCGCCTCTCGGAGTCAGAAACACTGCCTGCCATTGGCAGAGTTTTATTTCTGTGCTAAGGAGGATGGAAGATCATCTAATGGAAAGCGTATGGATTGGAGGAATGCAATATACATTACTAATTTTTACTGTTTTTCTGGATTAACTCTGACTCTGGATGACAGCTGACAACTGTGGCTGGACCCTCTTGTACCCCACACCACCTGTAGAAGCCATTAGATCAAGTATGTCTGGTATAGTAATGAAAAGCAGAAGAAAACTCTTGCTAAGGGGGCTGAGAGGCTGCAAGGGAAATCAAAGCGTCCACCTGCAGAAATGAAATGGAAAAAGCACCGTGTGTGCCACCAAGCGACTGGCTCATGGTGCTGCTGATAAAGCCCTGCCATGGCTCTGGGAACTGTGTTCCCAGATGGGACCCTTTCCGAGGCCATCCCTCCAGAACATCTTTTCTCTCATCCTTTGTATATGCCCTTGGTTCCTACCTGACAGGGTCAAGACTGGATGGTGGAGAGGGTTGGGCTGGAGGTGCTGCTCAGGACAGGAGGCTGCAGGGGGCAGCTGGAGGCACAAGGAGAATCTGCAGTGGGGGTAAGAGCCTGGCCCTTGGGCTGGGAAGAGCAAACAGGAAGAAATTGGCTCCCTGTGAACAAGCTGAAAATGCAGCTCCTCAGCTCTCACGTTGCAGGCAACAGCTCGATAGAACTCTGGCTATGTGAGAAAATGTGCTCCAAAGCCACAAGTGGGTGAGGTGGGATGGGACAGCAGCCAGGGCCAGGAAAACCTCTTGGTAAGGCAGCAAGACTTCCCCGTGTCTGCCCGCAGCAGCCAGCACAGTGGGCTATCATTAGGTTCCCTGGCACCGCACAACCTGGACGAGAACAGCAATCCCAGCGAGCAGCCCATGTGAGGGAGGGAGCTGCGCTGCGTGGGTGGCAGCAGGGAGCATGGGAACCAGATCAGACCATCTTGGCCAGTTGGGATCCTGCCTCTCCCTGCGCTGACACAGGCTCCCCCTGCAACTACGTGGACCATAATTAAATGAGCCACAGCACTGCTACCCCATGCAAGAGTTGCCGTGTCTTCTGAGGCCACCACAGATGAGAGAGCTAGGAGAAATCACGCTCACAATGAGCCTCTCTGGCCAGCAGGCATGGAGGGGACTCACACCCAACTAAGACATCTGCCAACTGCCTATGTCTGTGAATTAGCCCAGAAGTGACACTCAGGTTTAACAACTTGGGTTGAAGGTCATGTTGATGAAGACCTACTGCAGGGATCCTCTGCAAAGGGTCTCCTCTCACAGGGATGAGGACAGCATCAGGAAAGGTTCAACTCCCACTACAGGCGTTTCTAGCAGCCTTTCTCATTACCGTTAGCACCAAACCAATTTAGAGAGGAGGTGGAGTTTTCTGCAAAGACAGCAGTTACTGCTTGGTGATGCTGGTGGGCATCTGGACCAGCTGTGTTCAAAGCAGCAGTCTGAAAGCCATGCCAGCCCTGGGATGCCTGGCTACCATCAGAGAACCCTGCCTGGCCCACCCCAGCCCAGAGGGTGGAGGGGTTGATACTGTGCATAAGCCCACATGGTGCTCTCAGCAAAACAACAGGCAAACGTGACCTGAATGTAGTCGATGCAATCTGATGTTTGGAAAAACTAGCTCACTGACAAAGGGGCAGGCCCCATCCTGAGCTCGATGCCATTAAACTGTTTCACGATCTGGATGAGGAGTAGAGAGCGTATTTGTAAGATTTCTGCAAGATGCTAAACTGGAGAGATTTCAACCACCTTGGAGTATTGGATTAGACTGCAGTTTCAATAAAAGAAAGAAGCTGTCCAAAAGCTTCAGAATCCTTTTCAACCAAGGCCAGAGCACAGTACAACTCTCAGGAGATCTGGAAAACATGAGTAGAAAATGGGGCTGGGCAGCAGCATTGTAGAAAAAGCTTGAGGACTGAAGAAGATCACTGTGGATAAGCCAACAACACAATAGGACTAGAAACAATCAACTTGATTTCAAGAGAAAAAGATTTATCTTTGACCAAGTTTCTAATGACAGTGAAACACAAGCCCTCGATGAAGCTACCTCAGGAGACCAGGGGATCTCCCTAACTGGCAGTCTTTAAGAAAAGGCTAGATGACTGCCTGTCAGACAAGACCTAGGTTCCTGACCCTCACTCTGCACAGGCACAGGCACTCACAGTCACTTGTGGTCCCTTTGGGACTGCCTTTCTGTGAGCTGCAGGTGCCTGTTCATGACTCAGCCCCTTAGGGTAGACTGCAACTGATCACTACAGAGCCCAGGTCCACAAAGAAGCCAATACACATCAATTGTGCTGCAATGACTGTCCATCTGCTCTTTGCTCATGACATGGACAAGGCAGCACAACTTGGGAAAAGCCCTTTCAGTGGGATTTGAGCTGAGGTTTGCCACAGGTTAAGGGATACACACCTCTAGCACCCACAGTTTGAATGTAGCATAATTCCTTGATGGTCAGTTTAAATCCAATGGCTATGTAGCTGGACACATCCAGCTGTGCTATTTCCTAATCCCTTGTCAGCAAACAGGCAGTATCTGGAGTAGAGTTGCGGCTTCTCCGCAGGATCCCGTGGTCTGACCTCAGCCACAGAACAGGCCAACAAATCCCGCATCAGATCTTTTAAAAATAGCCCAGTCAGGCTTTCTTCCCCTTCCATGGGGCCATACAGCAGCACTGACATCTGGAAGACACCAGCAGAGCACAAAGTGGGTTTTCCAGAGAGGCCCTGACGAGTGCTGAGCTCACCAGTTCCATGCGTCTGACCTCTGGAGAGGCCAGAGTACATAACCAATGTGTGTAACCAGTGCTTTCCTTCAACACTCAGGTCAGTGTGCACTGCCCCGCCTGAGCACGCACCCCTCACGCCTCACAGGAGGTGAAGGCAGGCAGCGGTGTCAGGGAAGGCAGGACTGACAGCCTGAAGCTGCTGCCCACTGCCGCTGCTCTTTCCCTGGCTGGAAGGTCAGCACTGCCAATGTGCATTACCCAGGGCTGCTTAATGGCCCTGAGCAACACTGACACTGAATTATTTCTCAAGTTTATTTTGTTGAATTACCTACGACTGATGTTTTGTGGGATTACATAAGCGAAAACACAGGAACAGATCTCCTGTAGAGGTGTCTGGATTTATAAATAGATTTACTGCTCCTCTTTGAAGTTCAGAACATACAGCCTCTCACACCACACAGCCTCAGGCTTAAGAAGCTACCCTAGCCAGGCCAAAAGGCTGTGCTAATTATTTGTTAACAGGTTTAAAAGCCATGCTTCAGATGACAGACTATTTCAAATTAACAGCAAAGGTAATTGTGCCAAGCATTGCTGTTAGAATCATAGAATCATAGAATAGATTGGGTTGGAAAAGACCTCCAAGATCATCGAGTCCAACCCCTGATCCAACT
>JANHFX010023251.1:0-16409 GCA_027560015.1 Chloroceryle amazona | reverse complement strand
GCACCCCCAGGTCTCTTTCCACCTGGCTGCTCTCCAGCCACTCCGTGCCCAGCCTGTAGCGCTGCATGGGGTTGTTCTCTGACTGCACCCTCTCAAAAAGTCTCCCTAGCTCTTGTGGGATGTACCAAACGTTCCTGAAGTGGAATACCCAAAAAATATTCTATGAGACTAATACTGTATAATTCAGGGCTTGAGACACTGATTTGACAGCCCAAATCCTCAGTCTCTTCTCTAAGGCCCTAACTGCCTTTGCAGTAGATAACCCACAAACCTAATGGCTGGTTTCTTAGTAGGTGACTTGTGAAAGTGGTCAGAACCTGACTGGGTCTACTCCCACTGTCCTCACTGAATACACAGTTAAACCAGTGTCAACCACATAGATCTGGACTACATGGCCTCACTTCTGGTAAGATACAAGAAGGGAAATAACTTGCCCCATCTTTACTTAACTGCCTGTCTTTGTCAGTAAAGCTGGACAGTCACCATCTCCTCATGGACAATAGTGTAGAGTGGATTTGCTATCCATGGAACTAGTTTGTTAATGTCAAAATAGGTGCCAGGGAGTTATCTCTGCATAAGGTGATAGAAAACCACCAACTCTTTTAAAACCATCTTTGCTGAACAGCTACTCACGCCCTTTACACCTTCCACATTTCCTTAGAATAAGAATACTTGCTTCAACAGACTGGCTATGGAATCTGGCGTGGCAGTGTTAATTTACGCTTGGAGATCCTTCTGAAGCCCCATCTTTCACACTAGCAGGAACCAAAACAGCTTTCAAAGAGCCACAAGATGTGTTCCAGTACCTAGTTGCTTTGTGCTAGCTGTGCCAAGCTGACAATGCTCAAGTTTAGTTTAAAGAATGATTTAGCACCAAATTACCCAAATAATTTATACTGTAACCTGCCCTGGCCCAAAAAAAAGAGCTTATGTTTAGGGCAGCACAGCATTAGCTTCAGAAGAAGATGAGGGCACCAGCTGCAAACAGCTCTGGGGCTAGCCTGATGAAGGGCTGCAGCTGTCCCCAGGCATCATTCAGGGGCTTTCTCCACACTGTCACTTCTGCAATCTTCCATCTCGTCTCTGCTGAGCATCCCTGACTGTCCTACCCAGCACATCTGGACAACGTTTCCGTCTGAAGGGTTGGTATACACTACCAAATAAGTATATAAATGAAGCAGGGTTACTGTAACAGCTACACAAACTAAAAATACACTCACTACAACAATGTAGCGTGGTTCATAAAACATTCACAGATCTGCTTGTTAAGACAGGATTATTTGATGCAAAGGAGAAAGTTATGCCGTGACTGAAATAACTTCTCTTTTACAATGTAAATTGATGCTCAGACCTATTTTCAAACAAACCAGTTGCAATGGTCTCACCTCTGCAGACTCTGTTGCTCTCAGCCCCTGACATAGGTTAAGTGACATCCTGGGCATTTCAGTTTTCTGGGTCTCCCAGCACCTCTCAAACAGTGATCCAGGCTGCTGGGTCTGTATGCATACAGGAACAGGGGCCATGGTCAGAAACACTGGATCCACATCACTGAAGTCACTTTGATGAGCCATGAGCTGACAACAAAGAGACAGGATCTCTCCTCATGTCTAAGCTGTTGGAGCACTGGCGCCAGGGGCTATCCAAGGGAGATATATTCAGGCATGAGGGGTAAGCAAGAAAACTGGAGGAAACAATCTCTCTGTGGTGTCCTAAGTAAATAATGGAGCCACAGGAGAGATCGTCACTGGCTAGGGATAAGAAGCACAAGATGCCCTTAGCTTACACCACCATGTGATTTTTGGCAAAGGCCAGTGCCTGTGGCCAGTGCGGTCAGTGGCAGATCTGTGCCAGATGGTACTTTGAGGTACTAGGTCCAGACTGGGATGTCTCCAGAAGAGGGAAGGAAAGTTGGCAGTTCCCAGGGACCATTTCCCACCTATCACACACCTCCCCTTCCAATCTTCTTTCATGCTGCACAGTCACTTTAAGAGAAAGAGCATGAGCTACAGAGGAGGTGGCCCAGTCTGGATCTGCTGTGACTGCTCTTGTTGTTTTGGAGAGAGCCAATGGCCATCTCAGTAAGAAAAGATCAGAATCACCAGTGTTGACCCTCCCAGGCACATCATTCAAAGCTCCCTCAGGTAGAATATTTCTCAGAAATACTGAGACATTTTTGACAGCACTGGCTGCGCGTCTGCGCGTTGTTGGCAGGGTATCATTGCTGCCGATGGCTGTATTTGAAACCTAACCAACTGTGGCAATGCTAATGACAAGGGAAAAAAAAAGAAGAGGAGAAAACAAAGACAAGGGGCTGCACAGAAAACTCCCTTGGGAGTGAAGGAAAGAGGCTGGAGAAAGAGCAACTCTTGTTAGGCAAAATCATCCCATGCCTGCTTGGGAGGCACAAAAAAACATAAACAAACTCCTCACACAGCCGGTAAATCCAGACATACCCACTTACAAGTTATTACTGGACACAGGAGAGTAGTCTAGAACAGCGTTCCAGTAAAAGTTTCTTTCAGAAGAAGGGCTGGAGGGTTTGTCCCAGGACAGCACATAGGGGACTGCTCCCTCTGAATGCAGCAGGGAGGGACTGGGAGGCATGGGCATGGTCCCTTCAGTCCCTACCATGGGCCTAGCATCTTAGACTGTTAGAGCATGAAAGCCTTTCTGGACCAGCGATACCACTGGTTTTAAACATCAGCAACCTCCTTTTCCCGCTGTGCTGGCAGACTGGCCACTTACTTTTTCTAGCCTTAGTACTGCCTACGGATGGCTGTTCTGCACAGGCAGGAGAGCAAAGTCCTGGCAGCAAAGTCCCATCCTACCTGTACTTACGCTTCTAACAGCGACCAGTAGCACAAGCGAAACCCAGGACAAATATGTACTTTTGGTGGTGTGTGAAATAGTAAATAGCTGCTTCCTAGCTACCTCATCTACACCATTCATGGTTCCTCAGGTTCTGTTACAATCCTTCCCTTCATCACTGTCAAATTCATGGTTGCTGTGGTAGGGAAGCTGTTACACTTAACATTTGCTCATGTTGCTGTTTTGCTGCATCCCGCATTGTTTTATATATATATAAACAGCTGTGACCATAAACTTATAGTATTGAAGAGGGAGATTCAGAAGGGCTGTAAAGATGGTTCATGTTTTGTTTTCTATTCTGTCTCTAATGAATTATAGAGCTCTTCTCCCTCAGCTAAGTCAACACTTCAGGGAAGAATGTTCAGTGACTCCTTTGAACAGTAACAGCTCGGCTAGAACCTGTGTTTGGTCAGAAACATTTCTTCCTATGGAAATTCTTTTGCATTTTTTTCACACCAAGTTTCACCTGCTGAACGGAGTTTCACTCTCTCCCAAGATCTTCCAGCCTGTGCCTGGAGACAGGGAATATCCCCTCCATTGCAAAATGTGACCATCTGTTTCTACCTTTTATTTCCACCTTTTAGAGAAATAGTAATCCTCAAGTGAGCCTTCCCTCTTGTCTCACAAAAGCTTGTTTTCTTTTAGCAGCCTATGAAGAACTACCGTTTTCCAAGTCTTCTGAACACTCAGGTGCTGAAAGAGACCACCCTTATCCTCACACTCACTATCCCTCTGTGGCCTCCAATGGAGCACTAAG
Organism: Chloroceryle amazona; assembly: GCA_027560015.1. Classification (NCBI taxonomy): domain Eukaryota; kingdom Metazoa; phylum Chordata; class Aves; order Coraciiformes; family Cerylidae; genus Chloroceryle; species Chloroceryle amazona. The sequence goes on along the minus strand of JANHFX010023251.1, from coordinate 12,784 downwards.
GTAGGACTTTCCTCCGCAGAACCATTTCTATCTGCTTCCCAATCTACCGTATGTACCAGGGCATGCTCCACTCTCACAGATTCAGCCAGTTTGTGCAAAAGAGAGACTTGACTTTTTACAGTTCCCGAGGCCATTCTAAAATGTTTGCCTTATTTGTCATTCGCCATTCTCCTGATACTTATACAGCCTCCATGGTTAACACCAGCACAAGAACTTTTTTCTCTTTCCTTAAGCAGTGCTCTCTTCAACTTTTAAGTGCTCTTTTAGCACCTTAGTCCTCTACAGGCACTAAGAGATTCTCTGGCAGGCTTTCTCTGAAAAATGTTTTTATTATTTTTTTTATGCCTCAGGCATGCTGTTCCCCAGTATCTTTTTCTGGCTTGAATTCTTATGGTTTGACATTTAGCCTGCCAGAAATCATCCTTTTTTTTTCCTATTCCTTCATTTGTTTACAATGTCTATTGTTTAAAAGATATCTTCCTACTTCTGTGAATTGACTTTAATGTGTTACTTAAGACCACTGGATTTTTTCGGGTCATTCTAAAGACTTTTCCACTGAGATTTTAATCTTCATAACACTTGCCAGTATTTTACCCTATTAGTTTTTCTTTTAATATATTTCCCTATTTTTATTTACTCCTTACATTTGAACTGTAGTATATACTTCACCATTTCAATTCATAGGTACTTACGAATAAAATTACTTTAACTATTTGACTTCTTTTTTTTCAAGAGGCACCATCACTTTTTCATTGACATGGACCTTCTCTATCACCCAATATCATTTGTATCCCAATGTTAAAGTGTCTCACTGATTTAAGAATGAAGGCTGGTGACAGCCTGTATTCACTTACAGTTAAAATGTCTTTATAGGTTGGGTGGTATCCAAACTGTGAGCTGAATTTTCCACATGCCTCACTTGGATACATAAAATTACCTCATTTATTTAGATACTGCGATCAGCTCTTGCTTGTAGAAGAGTATTTTTACCACCATCTCTGTGAAGCTTCTGTGTGGGGTGAGCACTTTCCGCCACAGAACCTGATACAATGCATTTGCCAGTTAATTGAAACAAAAAAAACCAAAACCAAAACCAAAACCAAAACCAAAAAAAAACAAAAAAAAACAAACAACAACAAAAAAAAAAAAAACAAACAAAAAAAACCAAACCACCACCAACAAAAAATCATACACACACGCTGCAGAGCGCCTATCTGCAAGCAGTACACTAATGAAAGTGAGACACCCATTTCAAAGATTTCTGTCTCCTAGCTACAGCAACAGGAGATTTACAGCTTTAAAGTGCTGAGTCCTGCTCTCAAACAGAGGTGTCTCCTTTCTCATGGTGAGGGGCAGCTTGGGCTGGCAATCATTTCTTCAGCCACATTCACCCAGAAGGCATTTGTGCTGTTTAGGAATAGGCCATGGTCTCTCCATCTGTGGCTACTACAGAACAAGACAGTATGGAGGTAAATGATTTACAATGAAGTAGGAGATGACCCAAAATGTTTTTCAGATGCTCAGGATGTATTTTTCAAACGCTTTCCTACAGCAATCCTGCTACAAAGGATCAAGCCAAGAGGACACCCAGGAAGCACACCAGGAAGCACCAGAGGTAAGGTGGACTGTATCAACAGAGTGAGGAAAGCTGCAGCGTGGAGGATAGACCTGGGGTGTGAGAAGGCGACAAAGGCCTCCTGGCCACGCTGGGGGCAGTCTCCTAAGAGAGACTGTCTTGGACTGCTGTGTTTTTCCTAATCTCTAGGTTTACTCCAGTGATGTTCTCAAGAGAGAACTCATAAATGTGAGCCTCCTCTACCAGCTCTGATGACATTTTTTTAATGTTTTTACAGAGTGAGCTCATTATGGATAATTATGTTTCAGATCACTGCAGAAATGAAGAGCTACCAGAGTTGGCCTGTGTATCATAACCATAAAACTGTGTTTGCCACCTATAATTTAATGCTAGAAGGAATTATGTAATCTTGAATTTACAACATTTGAAAATGTATTAAGGCAGATCAGCTGGGCTCAAGGCTAGAATTATGATGTGCTGCACAAACAGAGTTAGTGCAATGTAGCCAAGATGGCAACGATAATCTCACAGATTGGGATGAAAATTTTCTCTTTACTGTGGAGCACAGCTCTTGGGACAGTGCTCTCTGTGAAGGTCAGTGGGAGAGCATGCCTACACGGCAGTATCAGCATCCAGGGTTAATGAACGTCTAGAAGATAAGGTAGCTGCAGTGGGGTGCATACACATTCAGTTCTACATCAAATATGGTTCCTTCTGCAACTCCGTACTGGTAGCTAATGCCATGGGTTTCTTCTTTCTTCTACTTTGTGGATTTTACAGAAGTGTGTCTTTTATATGGAAAAAACAATCCCGTGTAATAACTAGACACTGGGGTTGGAAATACTAAGTATGAAGTCCAATTAATTTATGAGTCATTCTCTACCCGCTTCGAGAGCAGCATGTTCCCAAGAAAACACCATCTGTAGCATTTATTGTGTCCATACAGGGGACAACCAGTAACACCGGGGCCTGGCCTGCTCTGTCACACAAAACCCAAGAGATATTTCCTTTCATATTAACAAGGGGACAAAAAGGCACAGAAGATCCTCTGAAACCATCTTCCTGTTCTTTTGAATACATAAAAATAGGTTAGTCATTTAGCAATTTAGGTAAACAGCTCGTTATGAAAAGTCATTAGGGAATAAGCCTTTATGATTTCATTTCTTGATCGTTTCCTGTCTAACTAAATAAACATGAACTCAAGTGACACAGATTTCATTACTTCTGTGCACAGATTCTTGAATGATTTCTTTCATACTTTTTGAACAATCTTCTCCTTCCTGTCAAAGACAACATATATTAACAGACAATGGCTGGGGAGAGCAAAGTCCCTCAAAGACAACAAAATCTGTTGAAAACTTGTATTTAAGGCTTCATTGAGGCAATAATCAATTCTGATGTTCAAAGAAATGTAGGAAAGTTTGGGAGAAAGTTTTGATGCACTGCACTTCTACATCACTTTGAAAAGAGAACAGGGAGTGAGAACAGCATCATTTTGCAATATGAGTAGAATCCATTTTTTAAATTCCTTGATAAAATCTGTTCTGCCACAATTTCAATCCTGACCTCTACAAGCACGAGAGCTGACGTACAGTTGTGACATTAGCAAACCATCCTAATTACAGCAGAATCACAGTACTGTGACGTGCCGCTTGTCAATGCTTGCACACAGGAGATAGCAGACTCTCCCCGTTTCTCAGTTCAGGCTCAGTAGGTGGCTGTTGCAGTGAGGTCTAGCCAAGAGATAATCATGCCTCTGTTTTTTCCCTGGTCAGGCTTCACCAAACTACTTTTATTCCTCACCTGGCAGCTCAAGAAGAAGAACAGCGGTATTTTCAAAATGTCCTGTAGATTTACAGCATGGAGATGTTCTCAATGTCCTGGTTTAGAGGTCTTGATGCTCTGAAAGATTCTCAGTGACCTTTTTAAAAAAACCTTAGCAGCCAACCTTCTTTCATCTCACAGATTAGGTTGTAGTCAAACATACACAACTGTAGCTTGTAAGGCTGTGCCGAGTTCTCAGCACTTTCTGATAAATCCAGATGTAAAAGCAGAAATAATGAGTGAAGTATCTCTACAGATCATGCTTATGTAGCCAAGACATGTGTCCTCTGTACCTACTGGAGTGGCACAAGCTTCTCAGTCTGGGGGCAAAGACCACAGCTGTGAGAGGGAACCATGGGATTAAGACTTGGCTTCTAAGAAGGAAACAGAGAATGAATCAACAACAGCTAGATATATCTGGGACCATTAGCCTCCCAGAAACCATTCTGAAGCTATTTGAAGGGAGAGAGAAGGCTATTCAAAATGTTAAGTGGCAACCTTCAGGGAAATCAGACGCTGTGAAGTGGCATATATTGTTTTAGACCTTCCTCATTCAATAACTGACTGGGAATTCTGTTTTTTGCTCCAAAAGATGGAAATGCTATCTTTTGTTTGCTTGACCCTGAAAGGAAGAGGAAATTGGACACTTTATTTATTCAATCCCAAGACATGGGAACTTACAGAACATTGTCACTTCCCCAAGAGCTTTTGTTTTTATTTTCCTTCTCAGCCTGTGTGGGTTCTGTTTGCCTTATGGATTTTTCACAGACAGTTTGCTCCTGGCCTCGAACATCTGTGAGTGGCTTGCACATGGCTGTCAGTTGAAAGAAGGTTCTTTGTAGCTGCATGCAAATAACAATGCTGCTTGATGGCAGAAAGCGTTCCAGTTTTGATCAAAAAGCCTTACCACTAGACTTGTTATTGACCTTTTTAATCAGAATGTGTATTATTTCAGAGCCCTTTTGAAGTCTGTTACATTGGTATGATAATGGGTGCTAGGAAGGCAGGCTGGAGGAAGTGTTCAGGATCAGAAGCTGGCCAACACAACAGAGCATATGGAATTTGCAAAACTCACCACCCCTTTCACAGTAGATTTCTGCCTATAGGAGACTGTTTCATGACAAAAAGCAGTCCTTAAGAACCAGGCAGATACAAGTTACGGAGGGTCAGGCACATGAACAGCTATCTCAAAGGCAGACTGAAGACGAGTCCCATTGCATGACATTAGACTAAGGACCTCTCCAGAATATTTCTAAAAAATCAAAACTCTCTGTCATGACTGCCAATGCCCAGAAAATGAGCCTCGGATCTCACCAGGGGCTTTCCCATCAGGTTTCTCACTTCTGTTAGGCTGAGAGAGCAGACACCAACCCTCAATTCAGACGGAAGGACTTTCATGCATGGGGAACTGTTTTGCACAGAGACCCTAAGAACAAAAAAGGTCTTTTTGGTCTTTGTGCTGCTGCTAAGGCCACCAGTACTCATGGTGAGTACATACCTGCACAGAAGTTTACAGCTGCTCCTCCCAAGAGGCAGGGCAAGCTGTGAGAATACACAGCCTAATCCTAGGGAGAAACACACTTAACAAAAGCGGCTTCTTGGGCTGAACGTTGAATGCTGTCTCCTACACTGAATGACTGTACATTTGTTCTCACTTTTGTGTGCTGCAGGGAGAGGACTACTGGTGGTGTGTGCTGTGCTGCGAAGCTGCAGGCATCCTGCAGAGACAAAAGACTTGTGCTTGGGGTAGGAAGAGCTTAGCTATGATGTCGTCTATAGATTGTTTTGATCCAAAGATCAATGTTCTAACCCACTGCATTCTTTACAGCAGTTAAGTAAATAGAAGGCTAATGGCAGATGTTTTCATTTAAGCTTCAAGAAAGGCACCGCCTATATGTCAATTTGGAACTGGTGTAATGAGCCAACAAGACTCTGAATTACAATAAAAGCAAATTTAGGAATGAAATCTACTGGAGACTTAACTGGTCTCAAGTGCATAGTTAGATTTCTAAAATAATAGCTGCAATCCAGCATAACAAACATGACTTGCTTAAAAACAAAAGCTGGAGTTTAACTAAATTGCAGTTGGATTTCATTCCCATGAGAAATGGCAAGCTGTTTCTCCTTGGAATAACTTCTCAGTAAAGATACACCAGTGGTGCCCCCAAAACCACATACAGTGGGACTAGGACTACCCAGAGCTGCTTTTTTCCCCTCCAGGCTTACCAGCCCTAAGGTCCTTAAGTACCTTCATCAGGCAAATTTTCTGAGAGTACTACTTGTGTCCACAAATGCTGGGCCTTAGTCATTGGGCAGAGGCAGGTTAAAACGCAGGTGTAGCTGCCTGCAGGGGCCAAGAAGAGAGCCCCACAGAGGGAGAGCAGCCAGCAGGGAAATGGGAGAAGGGTAAAGGGCTGAGAGAGCATCTAGGGAGGCAGAAGTAGAGGAGCTGACAGTAAGTACTGGCTATGAACTGAGGGGTGGCCCAGCAAGCTTGGAAAGGAGCTTGGAACAGGGTAGGGAAGAAGAGGGTAAGAGACAGAGGATTAACATGTACCAACATGTGACAAGTTACTATACTTAAAAAAATCATATTTAACATATTAAACATATTTAAATATATTTCTGTGCACCTGCACAGAAGCACTCAGCAGGGATTTTGCTGTCTTATCCTCATGCTCTCAGATGGGCATGGGTGATTCAGGCTGACCAGGAGATGGAGCACATGGTTGGAAGTTCCACGGTAATGGCCATTTTTACTCTTTTCCAAAATATAATGACCTAATAGTTTTTGTCAATTTTTAATCTTGAAAATGAATAATGTATTGTTATTGCTTTGTACAACGTTGTTCCCTTAAACCTCCATCTTACTGAGTGCACACGTACATGCACCTGCCTACTGCAGTTTGCTGTTGAGATTTGCCATTAGCTGCAAAGCACTGGGACTGCTACTGGCCAGACTTACCCCAATTCTTCCCTCCAAGAAAAGCTCTTCAAACTGTAAACTTGATTCTGATTTGTACACTGGTGAAAACTGGCAGACCAATCTCACTGAACCAATGTCATTAACCTACAGGCAAAGTCATGTAGGACAGCAACTGACAACTCACTTCCTAATCTTTGCTCATACTTCTTCTCTGTCCCTGCAGCTAGTGGTGCGAACAGCTCAACCCAGCTAAAGACAGGGTCTCTAGGAGAGCTCAGAAGGCACTCAAGCAATCCAAGTGCAATCAGAAAAGGATGCTAGTCCTGCTGGGAAAAGCCTGTCCAAGCAGTTCAAAGGGTCCTCAACTGAACTGTAAGCTGTTTCATGTTTGGAAACAGTGTCAGTGGGTGAACTTCAGTACACAGACAAACACAGATCCTGCAAAAGAAAGCACGTGTTGAAGTCCCTAAAAAGTTTCAAAGCAAAGGCCACTTCACTTGCCTTCCCTTCATCTCCTCTGCCAGGTTTGTGGCAGCAAAAAGGAAGGGCGGGTAAGTGGCAGAGGAAAAGGTTTCCCTTCTTCCACAGAAATCTGGCTGAGGCATGAGAAAAGGCAGAAGGGGATGAGCTCTTTCATGGAAAGTTTTGCCAGTTCCTCTTGGGTATACCCGTTGTCTTGTAGCAGCCAGCTCTCTGCAGGCGAGCAAAGAATTAAGGTGGTCTTAAAAGAACAGCAGACATCTGGAAAGAAAGCTTTATTGTCAGCTAACTTCCAGATGCTAGTTCAGGACGTGCTTAGTCCCTGTGGAGGCAGAATAGGGTGGAGGAGCAATACTCTCTGAGAAGAAAAATGGGTTCTTCTCCAGACAGAAGTTTTTAGGGAATCATCTCCTCCAGGTAATCTATTAATAATCACATTAAAAATCAAGCCATTACCTACTGGCTCTCGTGCATCTTGTATTTTTTGTCCTAATACCTGTCTGAGTGTCACAGGGAAAGCAGTGTTTGATGCCATTGTTTACTTAATACTATCCTTGTGTATCATCTGTTTCAACATCTCTGCCCAAATCCCTGGACATTTTTTTTTATTTCCTGGATTATGCTGATGTTCTGAAGAAAAATCCCAAAGAACGCAAGTAACTATAATTTCACAACGTTTCATTATTAATGAAGGATAAGATTTGTCACTGGATTCTGATGTGTATTTTCCAAATTATATTTACTCCAACAACTGAAAAGTTATTTCAAGTAAAACAAGACTCAGTAACATGTTATGAAGAAATAGCATTTGTTCTTCAAGTGATAAGTATCCTTTTGCACTTGATAATTCAGCTCAGCCAGAAAATGATTTTTGTTATGGACATGAAAAGGGAGTTTCAGGCAGATACATGCCAAAAATAATTCTGATACATCTAATAAAAATTCCCCTAAAACAGCTGGTTATACATTATCACACTCAACTTATAGTACTGCAAGAGAAAAAGGTAATTATCAAAATGTTGAAAGCCTGAACTGATTTCTCTTTGTTTTCTTAGTTCATGGAAATTCAGATAATGTTTTCTGCATGCTTGAATTTAACAACAACATTCTGGTTTATGATTCAATTGTACTGTAAAACATGTAAGTTTTAAAAAAGCATTATATATACAAATGTTCAGAAAGTAAAGTTTATACTGTTACAGGGTTCATGACGCATTTGATGACTGTGACAGTGACCCTGCATCCTCAACATGTCCCAGCTTGGCAGCTCCTCACCATATGAATTAATGATATATTTATACAGTTCACGTCCTGTCTCTCATGTGGGACTAAAATGCAGATGAAGAACATTTCTGTTTGCTAATAAGCCTGTGCCTCTAGTGCAAAGCTGTTTTCTCTGCTGTCCTGCAGTGCTGTAACATGATTATTATTAATCCTGACCAGGCAGTGCTGAGAGGTCCCACTCACGCTGGGTGTTGTATAACAGAGTGGTAAACAGCTGAGGAAGCTGATGGAAGGCAGTCAGCATCCTAAGAAACCAACAAGGCCAAGGAATTTGCCCTGCTAAGCAGGCGTAGGAGGAACCCAAATGAGAGGATGAAGACAGCCTCCACGCTCGATGGGATCTTTATAGCCACCAAGTTCAAGAAGCCAGATCGCATTCAAGTAACCCTTAATCAGCTGTGTATACATCACTGGGATTGGATGGCACCACCTCTCTTCTTGAAGGAGCTAGAACGAGATACAGACTGGCCAAGTCACACAGCCTCTCGTTACAGTCTCGGTGGCCAGGCGCTTCTGATTTGCCAGCACCACAGCTCGAGAGGGGACCCTGGCAACTAAGGCCCGGTAATGACCAGTCTGACTTCTTTTTCAAAGCTGTAACAACAGACATTTGGTCTAAGTTTGGTTTCCACATACAAGTCAGGCACATCTCTTTGAAGTTATTCTCCTATCATTCTCTTTCATGTTTTGGACTTACCATTGATGTTTACAGCTGGCAACACTATAGACATCTTTGGTCTTCTGGTCTTGTTATGTGTGGTGGCTGGCAATAACAGGTGGTCCTGGAAAATAGGGGAAAAGATGCGTTAAATCCACCCTGGAAGTACAGAGCTGGGAAAAATCCTTTCAATTCTATCTTACAGGCATTCCACACAAAACTATTTATGACAGCTTAGCAAATTCAAATTGTTGAGGGAGTCTTCCAAAAGTCACAGCAATTGCTCATGTGGTGTAACTGAGAAGAAATCTCTATCATGTGCAGCAGAATATGAAAAAGCCTTGATCATGTGGAGAGAGATGGAAACTACTATAAGGTCCTCATTCAACAGAGTACTTATATATATGATTAAAGTAATTTAACTTGACTTCAATTATATTTAAACATGTGGTTAAGGACTTTGCTGAATTGGAGCCTTTACTTGCAGTGCTGCCTTCTTTATATATAAATGTCATCTCGCTTCATCTATAACAAGCTCTGTGCCACAAGCGCTGTGAAGTAGGACTGTACCAGTCAGGGTTGTGACGGGGTGTGAAACATGAGCTCTGCTGACAAAACCTAGCAGGGAAGTTGGATGGCAAAGCTGTGCTCTAGTAGCTTATGTCAGCTGTGAGGTGGCTGGGTGCTGCTGTAAGACAGCAGTGCTCAAACTAACTATCCTGAGTTTTAGCAGTGGAAGCTGCATCTGCAGGAGAAGCTCTGGATAAGGACCTGACCTGCAAGAAAAAATGCAGCCTTTCTTCAACTTTTTTTTGCTGTTGCGCAACCCAAATTGCCCAACTTGCAGCCTAGGAAAGCATGGTTCTTCCTTTATCAACAGAAGCAACAGAACATAGAGCACCAGTCCAGGCTTCTCCCATACAATTGTGCTGTGATGATCTAGACAGACCAAAGAAAAGACTGTGAAGGATGAGGAAAGCTTCCCGTGCCTTCCAAAGTTTTCCTTCCATGACAGAAGGTTGTTGCTTCACTGCACCATCTCGGTACACAGTGGGCATTGTGAGGGAAGTGTATTTGCTCTCTCTTAGTACTTAGGAACAAAAGACTGGTTATGTAATTGACAAATTGAGTATAAATTTCTAACTCGGGCTCTAAGTGAAACAAAATCATGCCAATCACTATCTTTGTGTGGAGACCAACTCATCATGAAGCCCTAAAACCAGATCAAACACCTGACTTTTGCTTTTCGAGAGCCAGGATTTATCTCACATGGTTGAAAAGCAGAAGAAATTTTGATGCTCTCACCTCATTTCATGGTTTCCCATTAGTAAAACTCCCACGATATTTCACAAACCTGGCACTCAGAAACTTTACATGTGGCTTTTTGGCTGCCTGCTGAAGGGTAAGAACAGGCACACAAAGAGCTCCTGCTTTTGGCCAAGGTTATCTTTTTGGCAAATTAAATTAGACTTCCTTCAGGATGTAGTTGTTAACTTCTTATTAACTGTATTTTCCCCATTTTAATATCTAAACACTACATTGTTATGTCTAAAATTCAGGGAACTGAGTCACACGATGTTAGGTGTTAAATATATCCAGATATTCTGTAGAAACATTGCAGAAATATCACTCTCTTTCCTACCAAAAAAACCCCCAAAAAACCCAAATGACTGAGTATGAGAAGAAAACATTACTTCAGTAAATGACTGTAATTAAAAACATCTTGGTACCAAAATTATAAAACCACTCTGGTATAATTCTCAGACTACATATGTAATTCCCATTTCATTTCTGAACCACTGAGATTAGGACAACACTCAGTTAAGACAATGAAGTTCACAGAAAATCTGTTCCTGAAATTCAGTGTTCCCAAGAGAACAGGCCAAAGATGTCCTTGTCATGATTTGACAACTACTTTCAACATTACTGAAGAAATGCTTTTCCTGGTATTTATTTTTTTTTTTTCAATGCTTCTGAGAGTCCACAACATAATTGCCTACCAAAAACACAAGTGCTGTGGAGATAATCACCCATGTGAATCAACTAACCACTATTTTTAGCGAACATATCTGAAGGCTGGTACATGAAATGATGCTGGCTTAGTTTTGCTTATAATGGCACCTTTATTTACTGTGTGGGTAAAATGTATTAACAACTATCACAAAGACTTTACAACTGGAATACCTCTACAGAAATAAACAGCAGTGTCATGCCAGAAATGCCAAATTTCTAGATGGCAACAAAATAAAGAAAAATCCTCAGGTATCTTCTGTACCATTACCCTTCTTGGCTGTACCATTGGAAATTCAGGTTGAACATTCAGAAGCAGTTTTTTGCCCAAAGTGTGGTACAATCCTGGAACGGGTCAGCAGAGAGCTAGGAGATCACGGAGGTTTCCAAGACTCAGTTATACAAAGCCATGGCTGCCCTAAGCTACTGTCAGTAACAGTCCCACTTCAAGGAGAACGCTGGGCTAGGCACTACCAAAGGTCTTCTCTACCTATTCTGACGATCCTATGATTCTCCTTTTGCAGTCCACGCGACAGACATTGTCAGTACCAACTTCTCATAAGAGTCCTATGGTAGCTACAGAGGTAGTGCAAACACCATAGACTTGGCCTTTACAAGCTCTGCATCTTCTCCACCATGGTTAAATTCAAAGACTTGGCTCAGACTGACTCTGCAGTTAACTAATTGTATTTTCATGACTACAATGCAGCCAAACTATGCATTAATACTGCTGGGCAGGTTCAGATTCCACCAAACTGATTTGCTCAATGACTTTATTCTAAAACCTTGCATTGAAAATGAGATGTAAAACTCAACTTTCTTAGTTCTGCTTCACCTAGAAACTTTTTCTTAACAAACAAAAAAAAATCAATCTCAACTAATATTAGACTTCTGTGAATGTTTCAAGAGCTGCAAAGAAGAAACAAGCAGTTCACCACTATCTGCTCTCCTTCCTCATAACTCTTGCCTAAAGCAAAAACACCAAAGTAATTTTCTGCTAGATCAGTCACCCGAAATGGGCAACTCCAGCTGGCATTTCACCCTACACTAAGCACTGGAGAAGGCAGGAGCTCCAGAGAAGTCTGCTGCTCTCCAGTGACTCTCATGAGAATGAAGTCTAGTTCATACTGGTCAACCACAGTTCAAACACCCGAAGCTCTGTTAAATGAATCCCACCCAGTCTTCTTTCTCTGCCTCAGAGCAACAAAGGCAGCATTGTTTTCTAGACCACAATTACATACATTCAAAACCAGAAGAATGTAAGAAGGAGGACAGGTAGATAAAATACAAATATTATAATTCAGTCTAACCTAGTGAATTTATTTTACACCAATCATGGCAGGCCCAACACATCCTGCTTAGCCACACATAATCCTGTTAAGAGACACAAACTGAGAAGATAAAACCTTAGATACCAGTTTCCTGTGCACTGTTACTAGCAATCCCTCCATACACAACCTGACTCTAGATGCTCTAGACATTAAAATTCACTTCCCACTAGTTTCCAGACTCTAAAACACCACCTAAAATGACACAGCAAAGTGGTAAGGTCATGTATCAGTTCATCTGCGTCTCCTCTGAACTACTCCACAGTTGGAACACTGTGAGAGTGAAGATGCAGAGCCTTCTGCTTGCACAGCAGATAGTGAGACAGTGAAGTCCCTTCCACCCATGTTTATGTATCCGTATGTGCTTTGGAGTGGCTGCACAGCTCCTCAGTTGTGCACAGCACCAAGAACCAACTTTGAAGAAGACACAAGACGACAAAACCAGTCAGCTCTAAGTCCAAACCACTACCAGGAGCTAATGTGCAAGGTGCACAGATTGTCTGGAAGTTGGATACTGCCCATCTCTATTACAAAAAGCCATTTTTTTTAATCTGGAATTAGGGAAAATTATCCAGTCTTTACCTTTTATATTGAGGAGTGTCCCTCTGACAATCAGTCCTAACTTGTAAAGTTTTGTAATTCCTCTCATTCGATACTGAAGACAAAGGTAGCAGTGAGTATACTGCAGAGTATCATAA
>JANHFX010023248.1:0-76792 GCA_027560015.1 Chloroceryle amazona | reverse complement strand
ATGTATAACCTTCACAATGCCTCTCTTTTTTCTTTTCTTTTAGGATACCTTCTCTGTTAAGATATTTTTCTATCTTTTCAGCAAAAATCTCATGTTTCTACCTGAGTAGGTTTTTTTAAGAGGATGGTTCTACTATGTACTTCAGCTAAATGTCATTCTAGGAAAAAAATAAATAAAAAAAACCCCACAAACCCCAAAAAAATCCCCAGATGCTATTACCATTACAAACCACCTTTATCTGTGGTACAATTAATCTGTTTCTAACTTGGAAAATAATAAATACAAATGTTAGGCTCTCTCAGAGGTTTGCTGATTGCAAAAGCAACTGTTCACATGGTTAACATTAAAGATGGATTTTAAATGAACACAAAGAGGAGTTTTACTATCTTACTTTTGGCCTCTGTTTGGGTTCCTTTAAGTTGTAAAGTACCCAACTCTATGAAAACTAGCGTAATAGTTTAAAATTTAAACAACAGTTTGCTACACTGCTGATAGTTTCCTCAAAATCATAGGCACATAATCACATAAATGCAAAATTTTCATAAATGTTACAAAAAGATGAACTAGGACACGTAATAAAGCAGGAACAGATGGCCTTCAAAATAAACTGGTGCAAAATGATTATTATGAATGTGAGAGAAGCTAAAATAGCTTCTCTTAGCTGAGTAACCAGAGGATGTTATGTGAGAGTGGGACAACAATTTTGACCTCAGATGTATATATATAAAAAATTCTGAAGTGTTCATTTCAAGTATTGTATTTTCTGCCCTCTGGGAGACAAGAATACTATACTGCTAAGTTTTCATGATGAAGCAAAGCAATTAAATGAATAATGTCTGATTATGACATATCACAAAACATACACAAGGTTAAAAATATATACAAGGAAAGAATTAAAGTAGTAATGTAACCACACAACTCCTTTAAACTGTTACTATATTATGTCTGTCTTTAAAAAAACAGATTAATCTTCTCATATTGTTAATGTACAAAATTATGTTAGTAGTGCACGAAAAAGCTGAAGACTTAATTGATTTGCATCCAAGTTCTGTATTTTACTTTATTGTCTTTCAGAGGAGAGAAAAACGAAAACTATTGTCATATTATGTGTCTTACTTGTGCAGTTTGGCAAGGATCCAGACCATGTTCCATTGGCAGTGCATTGTCTTACAGATGATCCAGAAAGTATATATCCTTCCATGCATGAATAAATTACTGAATTAGAGAATGTAGTTCCATCAATACGAAATACTTTTCCATTAGCAGTTGTTCCAGGATTACCACACTGCACAGCTACAAAGTAAAATGATAAATATTTTTTAAATACAGTAAAGATGATTTTGGAAATAGCTATGTCTAAGGAAAATCCAGCTGCCAACAGTGTTATGTGGTAGAAATTCATGGTGTTGCCCTGAAAAATTGTTTCACCACTTCCTGGTAAGGCATATTATACAGTAAATAGCTAGAATTATAATTGTAGCTTTACATTTAATCTATAGTATGTATGCATTTATAGCATCACCAAAATACATTTCCTCCCTAATTCAAAGCACAGGATAGAGTCAAAGTATTATTTCATAGCCATGTGTAAGCCTGATATTTCCCAGTTCTTCAACGCACTGCTTTGGAATTTGAATGTGTCTTTCTTACGTGACTACTTAAGTACATCTAACCCGTATGATGTAAACTAGAACAATACACTCATGTGTACATTACATGTACTTATGTGTATATCTGTGAAGCAGATTCATAATTTGAAGAAAAAAAACAAAACAAAACGCCAAAACAAACCAAACAAACCAAACAAACAAACCAAAAAAAAAAACCCCGTAAAAGTGGTAAATTAATTTCTATAATAGATGAGTTGAAAGAAGAGAAGAACGTTCAATTGGCCTAAGCATATCCTTTCAGATACCAACATACAAACATACATATTTACGTTGTGTGAGGAAGGCAATCATTCAGGTGATATTACAAAATATATTACAAGACTAGCATGTGAAGTAAGTTTTTTAAAAGAGATGACTATTTTGTATAAATAATGCAGTCAACAGTGATGAAGTGGAAAACAAGAATAGAGTTTCTCAAATTATTTTCTGCTACTTGGGAAGCTTTTATCTGAAGAAGAGTCTGGTGGGAATTATTTTTGAATCAAGATAATTAAGGTAATAAAGGATTCTCCATAAATATCCTGTTAGAGCTTTCTTTTATGCTATTACACCTACCCTGAAAATTCTAGAATGATTTTTTTTTCTAAACAAACTTTGAGTATTTAATTTTCTGTTGAAAAACAATAATAATGTCAAAATAATATTTGTAAAGTAAATTTTTCAGCAAATCATATATGACATAGATGCATCTAATGACATCCTGATGTGGACATCTTCCTAAAACTTCTCTCTTTTCTCTGAAATCCAAATGCATAAGGGTTGCAGTTAAAGATCAGGTGATGGTGAGACTTTTTTTTTTTAAGGGAAAAAACCCCAACCTTTCATTAAAATTCAAGCTCTAATGGCCTTCTTTATTTTCTTTTTTTTTTTTTAGTACTTCATTGTAGAGGACAACACATATAGTTGATGCTGATACAAGACTGAAGAGAAGTTAAAGGGAAGTTTAGTATACTTTTTTTTTCCCCAGTACTTTGAAAACATGCAATTTCATAGGTACCAGAAACTGATTCCAATTTGTCACCTGATGGCAAGTCATTGATATAATGTAACACCGTCCTCCCAAAAAATTAGTGATCAGTCCAAAAACAACCGTATGCCATTTACAACACAAAACTGGGAATGGAAAATTGGTTTTCTGATTAGCATTTTTTATAAGATGGTTACAAAATAGAGGGGATCTTCGGAGACTTACCTTTGCACTCGGGTTGTCTTCCTGTCCAACTTCCATTTGCCATACATGTCCTTTCTTCTGAACCATGCAGGATATATCCGATATTGCAGCTGAAATGTACTGTGCTTTTAATTTTAAAATTGTTTTCTTCTCTAGACCCATGACCTGGGATACCTGGATCACCGCAAGAACCAGTTGTATCACCTAGAATTTAAAGTGTCAAGATTAGAATAAAGATGTATTATGATGATACTGCATTTAAAATATGTTTCTATGTATTTATAAATATATCTATATTTGTATTTGAAGAAAAACTATATCTCAGTGGGTTTGAGTCTCTGTAATTACAAAATTACTTGATTCTCAATTTCCTTTTTATAAAAGTGCAGAACAGAAATTATAATTATCTCAAGATTTCCCCTAGACCATGCAAAACTTTTGGTAACAGGATCACCAAACAAAAAGAGAGAAACAAAAATAAAGCCACGAAACCTTTGTGATTTTTTCATTTAAAATAGGGAATTCTGAGGAAAACCAAGGTCCTGATCATAATTTTCTTATTTGACTATAACAAATGTTCATGAAATACTTCCTAGTTTTATGATATCCTTGCAGTTACAACTGTTTTACCATTGAATGAAAGCTCCAGTGAACAATTTCATGTACATTTGACATGAAGCACTTCCCAGATTTACAGAAATGTTGACCATTCAATTCAAGTCTGACTGATAGCTAAAGTCTCCCTCAGCTAGAAATGTTTAAGCAAATTCTAAGATGAAGGGTTAATGTTTTCTACTATCTGTTGTATTTGAAAATTAAAAAAATCAACATAGTCAAAAAAACCCTACTAATGAGAGGATCTAGGATTATACATCTAAATCTTCACTTATGGTGAGAACTTACAGGAATCTCTAGTTAACACTATTTGCATAGCAGGTCAGTTCTTTAAATCTTCTAATATGTACTTAGGATCCGCTGTCTTATGTTTTTAAAGGTCTTTAAGCTAGTCTTCCATCTAGAGATGAAGGTACACTGACTGACTGACTTTTAAGACGAGTTTAATCCTAGAATTCTTGGAGCTGCACTGTTCAGGTTTTCACTAATAGATGTTCAGTTTATGGTTTTCTGTGACAACACACAAATAAACAACTTTCTTCTAAACCAAAAGTAATTCAAACACCATAATATTTTTGAAAGCATATCTGCATTATTTTGTACTTATACTAATGTAAATAAAGAAGGAATATTTTCAAAATCAGCTAGAAAGCTTTAATTCAACTAATGAAGAATGTCATGTTATAGCTTCACAACAGAGACATTTACTTTAACGCATCTGTACAAATTATTTAGAGAATAGTTTCTGTAGAATAGGTGTACTTTTCTGGTATTTATCTAGGTTTAAATAGCAGTAAGAAGAGAGGTTCTTACACAGAAGTAGCAAACAAAGTCATCTGCTACAAGTACCCCTAAAAGTGACAAGCTTACTATCTAGGGGTTCTATGGGAAGTTAGGACCCTGGAGTTGTAGATGCAGAGAAATAGAGCTTCTTGACTTAGCGGGGTGTGTGTGTAAACTATACTGTTGGAGTTACTGATTTGATACATCTTTTTACTAATGAAAGCATGTGCGGAACTGAGTAGTGAAAAACAGTAGAACTAGCTTACATTGAGAATTACGGTGTAAAAGCAAATACTTTAGTCCAATATGTCCAAGAAACTGACCATATGTTTGTCCCTTACAGAGGTAGTTCACACACCAACCTGCAGTTTTGTAGGTCATGCTTACTATTTTTTGTTTCCTTTCATATAGGCAATACTACCTTTTTTCCTCACAAATTCACTGAAAAACAAGGCACCTTACAGAAGCTGATCTGCACAAGTCCTATAAGGGTATGGGCAAAGAGGATGCAGCTATGGAGCCTCAGTTTGAAGGCACATTTGGAGTATCAAAGAAATTTGCCTGGAAATGCAAAAGAGAACAAAGCCGGCAGCTAATACTGCCTATCCAAACCCTGCTGAAGCAGCTGGCAAAGTACGCTAATTGTGAACCACTCTCACTAATCTAGGAGACAATTTTATCATTACTTAAGGTAACCAAGCTTAAACTGACATCTTTCGTTTAAGAGTAATCAAACTGATGTAGTCATGCCTATTATAATGTGAACTTTTATAGTGTGTATGTGCAAAAAGTATATGGTCCTATGTATTTTAATGCTTTCAGAAATAACAAATTAAGTAGTTATAAGAGCTAGCAGACCATCTAGTTCAAAATCACAGACATAAATGTTTAGGCTCTTCTCCATTTACCTATTTCATTATGTGATGTAGCTCAGTAAAGCAGCTTGCCAGCCCTGTTTAAAAAGAAATTATAAGTAGTTCCAAATTGCAACAAGTAAGGGAATTTATAAACCTTCAAAATACTTCACTTTCAAGCTACTTAGGTGACTTAATACCTCTCTAATTTGAAAACAGTCTGCTATATATTTTTACGATGATTTAAAAATCTCCTAGATCAAGTTTTTTTTTTTTATTTTCGGAATCCGTATTTTATATTTTCCAGTATTATGAAGAATTTGGTAGAGGGCCTATTCATTATTCTATACTTGTAGTTCTGATACTTCTCTACAGTAACAGCTCAGTTTTTGGCAAGTTACTTGGTATTATGCCTAAAATAATTTTATGATGAAAAAATGAAAATAGGCTTTACCTATGCCAAGTACAAATTAGGTATTTCTCTTGTAAATGAAATCATGTGTTCTTTCCTGATGTCTAATTCTTACTGTGAATTATTACCCTTTTATTGTCAGGGAGGTTAACCATGGACTCTTTTGATTGAAGGTTACAGAAATATTTTTTCTAAATGTCTAATCACATCAGGAAGTGACAGTGATATAATCCATGATATCATAACAGAGTATATTTTTATTACCTCATGCAGAGATTCAACTAAGTGATTTTAACAGTCAGCTATGAGCCATCTTTTACCCACATGTATAACAAATTCTCAGCTGGCATATAATTGTAATGAAAAGGAGGGTGTTTAGACCACTTAATAAGTATGAAATCATTGCTGCACTTATGAGGAATTCTAAGTTGCTGCAAATTTCTGACTCCAGCTGATATACATGTGGTAACTGAAAACCATGTTCCAAAGTGCCACATGACAAAAAGGCACCTGACTTAGCGATGTTGTGACAAAATTCAATTACCTTGTTTGCTTACCTAGCATTTTCTATTTTAATTCTTCTCCATCTATGAAAAGGACAAGCATGCTGTAGCATTTGTCAGTTGAATGTTATATATTTTTTTAATTAATTTTATCAGCCAAAAATGACAAATTTTAAAGCTTTAATCTGCATTTAAAATTAAGAAATCAAGTTACCAAGGCTAACTATGAAAGCTAATAATTTCACATATTTATAGATACAAAATATGGAAATTATGTATGGTAAACTACAAATTATTTCAAAATGAGAAAACATTTCAGATGTACACTTTGAGAATGAAGTCTCAAAGCTGTCCTAAGAAAGAATTATAGTTTTGTACAGTACAGCTAAAAAAATAAGTCTATTATGTCACAATTCCATTTTCTATGATTAACATTTGAATCTATAGTAACAAAATGTTTGTTCATGTATTGAAAAAAAATTAATTACATCTACTTACGAGTTTCGTGTCTGTAGGTACAAAAATTGTCATTAGAAAATAAATGGGTTTTCATGTACCTCACAAATGCTTATCATAAGATATCTGAACAGTTATTTAATTTAATAGTAGGATGATTATAAAATAGTCTTAATTTTGCTAATGTTTCTTTGATATTTTCATGTACATTTGTATTCCTTGGTATTTTTTGTCTATTTCTTTCACTTTTTTAAGTCACAAATTATATTATTAGACTATGGAAAACTACAATAAGTAGCCTTAGATTTTACCTAAGGAGGATTTTTCTTTTCCCCAAAAAAGAAGTATGTATGCGTGTAAAAAGAATTTTGATTAACCTAGTTTTAATTTGCAATCGAATAAATAAATCACTATTTATTAAATAATATTATTTTACATAAAGCTTTGATTTCTGGTGCATAGCTCTAAATGTCACAGGCTATAAGGACTTGCTCCCATTGCAGAAAACTTCCCTCTGATTTTGTTGATAGAACGTTAAGGGATGAAATTAGGTACTCACATTTTCTAGTTTCTGTCTCATTTTAGGTTTTAAAGACAGATTATTTAAAGAAGAGGGACTCAGAGAGCATGATAATAACATTGTCCTTGTCTACAACCACTTCTGAAAGTTTTGAAGTGGAAGGTTCAAATACTGAAAAATTCCTCCAAACCTTTGGAATTTAGTGCAGGTTTGTAAGCAAGAAGCACTATTTTAATATTTGTTATTAATTTGTAACCATTTCTGTACCATGGGCTGTAAAACAATGCATATTCTGAAACCATAGCTGACATAATCAGTTTAGACCTGAATATACTAAAGAGGTGAAGGCTGGAGATAAAAAAAAAGAAGGATTGGAATATCTGAGACCTCACCTGGGGTACTGTATCCAGTTTTGGAATTCCCAGTACAAGGACATGGACCTGTTAGAATAGGTCCAAAGAAAGGTGACAAAAATGATCACAGGGCTCTCCCATGCAAAATGTCTGAGACACTAGAGCCTGGAGAAGGGAAGACTCCCAGAAGACTTTATTGCAACCTTTGATATATAAAATATGTAAGAAAGATGGAGAAAGGCTTTTTATCAAGGCCTGTAGTGACAGGAAAAGGGACAACAATTTTAAACTGAAGGAGGGTAGGCTTAGATTGGGCTTATGGAAGATGTTTTTTTTCCCATGAGTGTAGTGAGACACTAGACCAGATTACCCAGAAAAGCTGTGGATGCCCCATCCCTGGCTGTGTTCAAAATCAGACTGAATGGGACTTTGAGAAACCTCATCTAGCTGAAGATGTCCCTACTCATTTCAAGAGAGTTGGGACTAGAATATCTTTGGAAGTCCATTCCAACACAAACCATTCTATGATTGTATGATTCTAGTGGAAAATGTTCCTGTCCATGGCTGGGGGGGTTGGACTAAATGACTGTTAAATGTCCCTTCTGACCCAAACCATTCTGTGATTCTATGGTTTACTAATACTGTAAAGAGGTTTAGATTTTTAATGTTAAACTGGTATGGTGATACTCTCAGATCTGCATAATTCACATGTGTTTTGGCATAGTTGTAAGCCAAGAAAATACAGGTAACTTGTTTTCTTCCTATTTTATATGTTTGAAGATATCCAAGTAGTCTGAATAAGGTCCAAAATACCACTGATTTCTTTAAACTATATAATGAAAACATGAGGATGACAAGAAAGAACCTCCCCCCAGTATTTACTGAGAATTAATCCTGGTAACATGATTAACCTTTATTACAATGTGTGTTACATACTCTAAGATAAGAAATGAGTTTTAGCCAAATCCCCAATTAGTGTGTTTCTTGGATTTCTGTTTTTCACTTGATCACTGCTGATAAGTAAATCAAATTAAAGTTGTGGAAAAGAGCATTTCTAAGCATTAAGTTGTTCAGAAAACATACCTCAACTTCAGTGAGGGCTACTCTATTAACAAGGATTAGACAGCATTCCCTCAAAATCTGACCATTCTATCTTGAAAATATGTTGTTCCCACTTGGTCTTATCAAAAAGATGGACAAATAATGCAATTAAGATATACCTGAGGTGTCATCAAGTTAATAAGTATTTTGCAAGTTAAAAAAACCCCAAACAAACAAACAAAAGAAACTATCATCTTGAAGAGAAAATAATGCAAAGTCTCCCTGTGGAAATTAATACTCTTTTCAGAAACAACATAGAAACTATTTTCAAAACAAACTGGTTCCTTTAACATTACATTAAATGTGCAATTTCCTATTGATATTAAATGTCACTAAGAAAGTCTACTTCTCCCAAATTATTTTCTTCCTAATAGTTTAAGCTTATTCTGGTTTTACTTTTTTTTTTTTTTAATTATTTCTACTGAGACAGTACTTCAGTTTTATACATGATTTTCCAGATTTAAAATGGCCTTCTGATAAAATCAAAATAAATTCAGAACAACCTCAGGGAATACTCATTAATTCAAACATATTACCTGAGCAATGAGGAAGAGATCCACTCCAGTGTCCATTTAGTTGACATGTACGAGATGACTGCCCTAACAGCAATCGTCTACCTGTGCAGGTATAATGAACAGTAGACCCAAATGTGTATTTATCTCCTGACAGGACCGCATTAGGAGGAACGCCAGGATGGCCACAGTCAATCACTACAATGCATAATTATTGGAGATAAAAAAAAGTTTATTATCACTGATCAAACAGCTTGTAGTTATCATTTTCATAACACCATACATAAACCTTGTAAACTTTGAAATACCTGGAGAAACCGTTATTAATATTCTTTGCATTCTGTGCCAAATTTAGTTCCAGTCATGCCTTGGCCTTCCTGACCACATCCCTACACACCTAGGCCATGTCCCAGCACTCTTCCCAGAATACCTGTCCCTATGCATTTCCTTCCCACCCTTTAGTTTAACCAGGAGCTCTCAACTCAGCCATGCTGGTCTCGTGCCTTCCTTGCCTGATTTCCTGGGGATCACAAGCTCTTGTGCTCTATAGAAAGTATACTTTAAGATCTGTCAGCTGATCTAGTTCTGTTCCATCATATACCTTCACAGTACCTTTTTATAGCTGTGTAAATTTAATTATACATTAAGCTTTGATTCATATTTAAAGAACAAATAATAAAGGAAGATGAAATATACAAGAGAATAATATCATCAATCTTCTTCAGAGTATGTAAAAATGTCAGGTCAAATTATATCTTTTTGACAGTGTGACATTTCAATGACTATTTCTTTTTCCACAAAAAATCCAAGTAAACAAAATACACAGCTATTAGCTGATTATGGAAGAGATATATAATACTCTAGAAAAAAAGGAAAGAAGTATAAATTTGCATCCTCTTCTGGTCAAACGTGAAGACATATCAGTAAAATTGCAGCTTTATTCCTATAAAGCCTGATTAAATTTATACACTAATTTTTGAGTACTGAAGTACACTTGAAGCTTCTTTAATCTGTATAGCTGACAACAATCCTTATCATTCTGTCTGATATCTTGGCTGTATATGTCATATTATGAGGGAATAAATGTCAGGACAAGGTGCTGCAACAGAATTATTGAGAGGGTGGCGCAGTAGGCAGCAAAAAAATAGCCTGTATTATTTGTATTTCAAGCTTGCAAGGTGTGGATTTTGTACTCACATCTCAGTAGCTTAAAAATAGGAAATCAGAACACATCTATCAAAACTAAATTGAGAATACTTTGTGGTACAAAAGGACCTGATATGGTTACTGGAATTCTTTGAGGTACATTGTCCAAACATGTATTTGATTTAGGGTACATTTCAAATTTAAAGCATTTAAGGGCAACTTGTGCCTAAGTTGTGTCTACCCTTGAAAGTCTTTAATTCAAAGGGAGAGTTGAAAGGGCATTACGGTCCAGGCCAAAGCTGAATTCTGCTTCTTACAGGATTTATAGTAACTAAAACACCTAGCTACCCTAGCTACAGCACATTGCAAAGGAATTGAGTCACATTATGGGTGAAGAACTTTTCCTTTGCTACCACGTCTTTCCTCCATTACACCAGCAATATTTCATAAAAAAGGTATGTTCTTTGAGACTAGTTAGAGAGAGACTGAAATCCAGTTAGGTCAAAGAAAAGTTCCATCTGCATCAAAGAAGTATGCCCAGCAAGCTTTTGACTTCTTTTCCATTGCTCTTACAATTGAAATATGTGTAGACTACTAAATGTCTGCCCTGCATATGTCCAAAAGGGAAACAATTTACAAAATGCTGCAGAAGCAGAAAAGCTTTTATAAAAAAAAACCCTGTTCAATAACTACATATTAAGTTTTGGTAAACTTTATGACTACAAAATATTATGCCTAGTTTAGAATTCATTGACTCCTCTATGTAAATGGCACAAATAAAGGTGAGGATGCCCTTTCAAACGTACATAGCACTCTCATTCTCAAAGGGCAGCTTAAAAGAAGAGTAAAATCTGTATTGTTAAATTCTTTGTGACAGTTCTGAAAGAAGACTAAGAGATACAAGTACAAAAGTAGAAAGAAAAAATCTGCACATTTACCATTAGCATTTCTTTTTATTTGGAGATAATGTTACTATTAAGTAACACATCTTTCAGAAATGGTCACGTTACTTTACAATTTAATGTGAAACTGCTAGACTCCTTCTTGTAACTTTAACTGTGACTTGCAATCAAGCAATTTACCCCGTCAGAGAAAGTCACAATTTCCAGAACTGAAGTCTTAACAGTAATAAGAAATAAAGTTTCAGATATTTTTGTAGAGATTAAAAGGAAAACAGGCTAAGGGTTCACAACTAAGGAATTATACCACTTATTAATTGGTGTTTCTCCAGTTCTGCTATTCTTTCGCCAGAAAAAAAATAAAGCGTTCAGCCTTTCTCAGAGAGAAATTCAGATTCTAAACCAAAACACTTTTTCACAGACTTCTAGAGAACTGGATAAACCAGCTGTTCCAGACAATTAAAAACCTATCAAACATCTGTGGCAATATCTACATCACAGTTAGAAAGCTGTTCATGACATGCCAGAATAAAAGCAACCTTCTTGTGTTGAACCACTTGCCTTAGAGGTTATGTTGCATATGACTATTACGTTCAGGTACACCTCGTAGTGTGGTAAGCAGAGGACACTTTTGGTGCTCTACAGTGCTATTACTATTGGCTTACTATCTTCATAGTCTGATCATGCTGTTATCCCAAGAGAAGTCCAGAAAGTACTATAGTGACATACGTGAACAACTAGGTACTAAAGATAGTTTTTAAGCTTCAGTATGATTATAGATTTGTGGTCAATGGAAGCCACATTTTGGCAAATTCAGTGGATATGCTCTGACCTTCCATACCTGCTATCAGTGATCACTGTGCTGAAGCATTCATATATGTTTATTTTGCTTATTGCATTTCCCAAGGTTTCTATGTTATTTGTCACATACAATAACAATATAACTGTGCTCCTTTGACTGCTACTGAGACCTTCTATCACTACTTCATACACACAAATATATATAAATATGATTATACTAATTGTTATCATGAGACAGATGGAAATGTTGTTTAAAATAATACCTAGTCTAGTCCACATTCTTTGTAGAAGCATACACATTATCTACTTACTAATGCATTCAGGTAGAGGTTTGTCCCAGTGGCCATTTGGTTGACAAATTAAAACTGAAGAGCCAAATAAAAAATACCCAGGATTACAGTCATAAAACACCACTGTGCCATATGTGAAATTTCCATGTTCGATTTTACTTTCTCTTATAGAATTTGCAGGAATTCCAGGATCAGAACAATTTACCACTAGAAAAGAAAAAGAGCACAGGCTTGAGTCATACAAATACAGTCTACTAAAACTACTAAAACAAGGTCTCCTATCCTTTGTATGAGAAAATTCCAATATGTTGTTACCCTGATTTTATATATAATGATACTGAAATAGGAAGATGATATGAAACCAGGAGATGCTAAAACCAGCAGATCCTAAACTTAGAGCATATAAAAGGAAATGTTTCTTCATAGAGTGTGATGATGCTGTAAAAATATTTGCTACTAGAAGAGACTGGACATACTAATACATTTAATTCCTACTCTTGCCTTGACATAAACTATTGCCCACGGCTGGAAATAGGTGATGGGCCTAGAGGTATGTTTGGTCTAACCCACACAGCCATGCAGATATATTCCTCTACTAAAATTTTGATAATGGAGCACCTTTGAGGCAGATGTTTTGAACTAAAGGGCACAGGGTCAGTTAGGTAAGACTGTCATAATTCTGCTAGAACAGGGAAATATCCCAGCAAATAGGTACGTGCTTTTAAAAACAGCAATATATTTTGATGGTTAAGAATACTCACAGATTTTCTGAGTACTTAACTACTTTAGGAAACATATGTTTGAAAACCATTGAAGTTTGATTTTTAAAAATTATTTTTATTTTTTTTCTTTTATTTGTGACTCACTGCTGTCTTATGAAAGCAGTGTAATACTTGTTTTGAGGATCATGGAGATTTAACATGCAGTAGTTTCCATGCAATAAACTCCTCTGGTCAAGTAAACACATTATCACCTACTGAAAATTACTTTAGAAAACTACAATTCATGCAAAAATTACTATCCCTATATCCCTATATCAATTGCATGTTTATATGCATACACAAGTATGTACCTATGTGAAAATATATGTGCAAGCAGGTTACAGCAAAAAGAACATTTTTTTTTCTAAATGAGAACAATTACAATATTTTAGAAGCACTTAACAGACTTGAAAAGGACAACAGTGGTAAAACCTTTCTAAATGTGCTTACAAAGACCCAAACAGAACTAATTTCATAATATTAATTTAAGTAGAATAATTTTTAATATGATATCCAGAAGTACTGAGAACCAGCCCAAATGGATTATGCTAACAAATTAGAATAATAATTTAAAAAGATGAGCAGTCAGGTCAATGGAAACATGAAAGGAAGAAAAAAAAGGTATATTTTCTTATGCACCTATTGGAACGATATTGGCTAAAAATGCAAAGAACCTTTTGGGGGGGATTTCAGCTCTTAAATATCTCTGCATAATTTTTCATAAGAAATTTGCAGAAACCATTTTAAAAAATCAATACAAACTACAGACACATAAGCAAATTTCTCTGCAACAGTTATTCCGGCAACCTGAATGTAGAACAGACCTAACAGAAAAATCACAGAACCATAGAATCATGAAACATCTTTAATAATTTGATGCCTGTTATTAACAGATTCTTCAACCTTCATTTTCCAACTAAGTCTGAAATATGCAAATACTTGCATTCTTACCTTTGCATATTGGAGGTGGGTGGCTCCACTGCCTGTTAGCCTGACACTGTGCTTTGGTTGGTCCTTGCATAACATACCCGGTATTACATGAGAATGTTACAATGTCATTGAAGTTGAAACCGTTTCCACTTGTTCTTCCATAAATAGGACTACCAGGGTGACCACAGCTAACAGCTAGCATAGCACAAAACGAAGAAACAAGAAACAAACAAGAGAGTGCTGTTATCACTTTTCAAGATTTAGGATACAATTAATAATCATTATAAACATTATAGAGTAGTATTTTAAAGTTTTGATATGAGATACTGAGTACTTTCCATGAAAGATTCATATTTCTCTGAAGTAAGAACTAAGACATATTTTGGTAAATATTCAGCAATTGTTGAAATATTTAAAAAAAATGAATAGAATTTGCCATGCATTAAGCAAGGCAAATGAAGAAAACTTTTCTGAAGAATCAGGAGAAAAGCAAACACTTGATTTTCATTACAAGTAGTCTGAAAGGAAATGTTTCAGAATGTTAGATCCTCAGCTATTATTTCTTATAAAAATGTTATTAGTCATGACTCACTCTGTTTTATCTCTGAGACCTAACTACTTAGTGATGTTATAAATTTATGACTAGATATATGAAACATAATGGGCACTGTGAAATTTCCTTGTATTTATACATGAACTGACTACAAAATGTAAAGTTCTTTTTCTGTGTCCACAAAGAAAAAAAATAGTAAGGAAAATAAAACATAAATTACTTTTTCCAAAACATATCAAAAAAGACATAAATATTTTATTCTACGTTTTAACAAACTGCAGCTGTTGATAAATAAAATGTTCATCAGTAATTTAAAACAAACAAACAAACACACACACAGAACAGAGTACCTAATTCTCAAATTTTTATTACTTTATAAACTTCACTATTTTTCAAAATTAATTTTGTTAGGTCTGATAAATACATGCTGTTTTTCTGTGTGGAGAACAGTCTTATAGTGCTAACTGTAAAAGAAATTCATTCATATAGTCTAAGACAAAATTTTTAGCCACATCAAATAAGTGAAAATGGTCCTTAAGAACTAGTATAGCATACAAACAAGTCACAGTATATTCTAAGAATGACATTTAAATTTAGTTCTGTGTGTTCTATTAATATTGCTAAGCAAGCTGTGTTAGCTAAATATATTATCTTTCTGTTACTGGTATCAGAAATTTGTATATAAGGAATTGCATTTTTTCCCTAAAAGAGTGATTGTGATCATACACTGAACTGTTGACATTTTTAAAACTGTGAGGCAACAACGTGCATTCAGCCTACAGAGATGTTTTTAAATGTACATATAATTACAATAAAAATTACTCTTGTGAAAAAGTATTTTGAATCATTCTCATGCATATACAGTAGCAATACAGAAGAGTAGCAATATATCTGCCCACTGTATAAGCAAGAAGAATGGTGAATTCAAAGGTGAAAAGGTCAGAATAATTATATTTAAACACATTATCTCAAAAATTCAATTAAAACATCTACAGTTAGATAAATAGATGAATGTGGACTGTTTTCCTACACCTCATTTGAACCTTTGATCTGAAGTGGATCTGTTCCTAAATACCTATCAGAAAGCCAGAGGCAGCTGTTATTTATAGGACTCTTTTGCAAGTCTAAGCTTTTTCCTCAAGTCTTGTGTCCTTTTTTGAAGTGCTGTAATGCACATACCCCTGTATTCAAACAATCAGCTTCTACTCAATTAAAGGAATAAAATATGGCTATTCTATTTCTTTTTAGCACATCAGAAACTCATTTATTTTTCCAGTTCTAACACTGATACTAGCATTTTAATTTAGAAATTGTTGACTAATAGAGTTTCATTTTATTGGCTTAATAGTTACCTATAGAGAAGTGTGCTGATCTGAAATATAATATAAAGAAGTAATGATTTATTATTGTATCATAAAGTGGAAACGAAATGAAGAAATGCAATTATTATAGTAGTGTTATGTATAATTATATGCTATATAAAGTAAAGAGTGAGCAGTAGGGGTAGTGAAATAACATTATGCATTATGATTCATCATTCAGGTAATTTCTGCTACAAAAATATAGCTATAAAAATATCTATATTTAGATATATATATATTTGGAGGCAGAGAAATACATTTTCAATACACAGATATTACTGAAACATAGTTTTAATTTGCCAGAGAATCCTTTCAGAACTCTCAGGCTTTCCTAAATGGAATACAGCAATTTCTGTTAGTACTTAATGGTATTTCATGTGATATGTTGACACAAAAGGAGCCCTATTAACAAAATTAATGCTGAAACTCCAAAACTCAAATCAGAAAACAAAAAAACAATAATTGCATGAAGATGAAAAAAACCAGTATGTTTGTCACAGCAAACATTTTCATCAGCTGTGCTGACTGTAATTCCAGGGTATCTGCTTATCTAACTACTGCAGTTAAAGCCACTAGAGTATTTGGGTGCCTAAATCTCATCACTTTTTGAAGAAGTTTCATATTCATATAAAAATGACAGGTATTTAGCAGCTAAAAGATGCAATGGAAATTTTAAGTGACAACAGTAAACTTCACCTAACAGATGAACCACAGATTTTAGCTGGCTACATATATTAGAGGACCTGCTTTAAATTTTATTGTTGAAAAATGTACTAAGTTGCAAAGTCATTCCTCATCTTGTCTGACAGACATTCCTGTAATGTGAACCGGATGTTTTGCCATGCTTACTTACGCACACAGGACGGAAGCTGACCAGACCAGTTGTGATCTTGTTGACAGATTCGTACAGAAGAACCAATCAACCGAAAACCAGGACTGCACTGGTATACAACCGTGTCTCTGTATCCAAAATTTTCTCCAATTACTTGACCATTGACAATGAGATCTGGAATTCCACAGTGGCCAGCTAGATATTTCAAAGTAAGTTTAAAAAAAAAGTAAATTATCTCTCTATATATAAAAAAATAAATAAATCAGTAAACATTAAATAATTAAAACAAACAGATGCTGAATATCTTTCAATTTTTTTTATTGACTTAATTCAAAGTTTTATTTTTATTAACTTGGGGAAACTGCAGTATTGCCATTTGTACAGGTAGCATTGTATACATATAAAACTAGCAAAAAAGACACTGTAGCAAAGATATTTAATGCTATATATGTTTTAAAATTTCTTTAAAAAATATGAATAGTTCATTTTTATTAAAATCTGTAAAATTCTATATTTTTTCCATTAGTTTTATTTTGGTTAAGACTAAAAGTTAACATTACACCATTATACTTTTAAAGAAGTATTTTAAAATCCATATAAATGCAAATAATAATAATGTATCTAGGGCTAGAAACTTCATATAAAAAAAAAAAATTGAAATTCTGAGATTTTCCTATAACTTATATATGGCAACTTAAGCCTCATATAATGTTTCAACATGTGAATCGTTATAAAGCTGTCTGGATTTCCAATTTAGGTGTCATGAGAATAAATTTTAAGTGTAATTTGACTCCTGTATATGGAACAGGAGTCCAAATCTGGTACTATTCAAGGGTTATGTTGTCCCCTGTTTTTCCCCCTCTCCATTTCCCTTGGTGTTACATAAGGACCAGACACACCTGAAATCGGTTTTGTTTTCTGGGACAAAATGGCATAAGACACATTCATAATATTTTTGTAAAGAGTACTTCTTAATTCTCCAGGAAACTCATTATCTGTTCAATACATAGTAGACTTTCTTGAAAATATCACAAAGGGCCCAATTTTCTGTCAGAAGTGCAACCAGACAGTTTGCAGTGTTTCAGACCATGTTCAAGGAAATAATTTTCTACCTGCATTTAATTACAAAATTTGGCCTGTTTTTTAATTAAGGTTTTAGTGTTGCTTTGTA
Source organism: Chloroceryle amazona (assembly GCA_027560015.1). Lineage (NCBI taxonomy): Eukaryota > Metazoa > Chordata > Aves > Coraciiformes > Cerylidae > Chloroceryle > Chloroceryle amazona. The sequence goes on along the minus strand of JANHFX010023248.1, from coordinate 59,098 downwards.
GAGTAAAGGCAAGAATACATCACCAGAGAGGTCAAGCTGTTTCCTGTGCAGGAGATGTAAAACTGAAGTAACACATTAGGTGACTAAGATCACACTGCAGCTTCTGCAACTGTGCACAGATATTACAAAAACATGCAACAGCAACAGGTGAAAAAATCATTGCAAATGACCTGTGGGTCTTGCATTAATGTCTCTGTCTAGCAGAGATGATGGGTTCAGCCCTATTTGTTTCATTTTCAAAATACCATCTGTCATATAGGTGCATGTGGTAAGCACTTCAATACGTTTGCTACTGAAAGTGTATGAAATGGTGCATACATAGTTCCTGTTAAGAGAATGTTTGAGAACATCACTGAAATTTCCATTATTTTATGCAGCTGAATGAATTCCCTAGGTTGCAATGAAGTCTGAGATTCAGTATTTTCCAGAAGTGTTTTCATTTGCTTTATTTTCCCACTCTATTTCACACATCCAGAGTTAGTTGCCCTCAGAGAAAATAAAGACCTTTTGGTTATGATATCTGCTATCACTACTTCTCTAAGACAGACAAGGAAGAAAAAAGAAAGAACCCTTAAATCAACAGAAAGCCCCATGACCATCAAGACTCATCTAAAAGAGTAATCATCACTTAGTTTCTCTTTCATTTTACTCTGATTTTGTTCTATTTCTTCTAAAAGCAAGGTGTTTACTTTTTCTCGTGACTACTCGTAGAATTCTCCCCTTTCTCTTAAGATAGCTATGAAGAAAATAATTCCCAAATATTCATTATATATCAAGGATATGCTCATATTCACTACTGCATATCCCAGTAGTTTTTATGATGAATTCTCCTGTTGTTTTCAGGACATCCATTTAAACTTGTATTTTAAGGGATTTGTGACAAAGAAATATATTTTTTTCTTAACATTCTGAAATGAATTTTTGAAGTGTCATTCAGTAGACATGTTGTTCTTTGTGTTCGCATCCAAATATATATAGTTGCCTATCGGTGTCTATATATATAGAGAGAGTTTGGGGTTTTGAAGAGGTTTTTGATTGTGGAAAGTTTTCAAAGCTTTCAGATTACTGCTGAGTCTTTGATCGTCTGAGAAGAACAAATACTGCACATGTATAGTTTTCTAAGGAACTGTCTTTGTTTCTGAATGAGACATACTTATCGTGCAATGACATCAAAGACCAATTGTATTCCTTCATTTTACCTCAAAGCTGTATCCCTAAACCCCTTTTCCACTCGCTTGAATTGATATATATATCATCTCCCACAGAACTGATGTTAATTTTACCACACTGGTATAAACACAGTGAAACATGTGATTTCACTAGTTGCAAAAAATAGTGCAAAGCCATAAGGGGATGTAATCTAAAATCTGTTCGCATTTGAGAAATATGTCATACTTACCCCAGCTCAATCATTATGGAAGAGGAACAATTTAGTTGTAAAATTGGTTAGAATAAAAATGAAGAGAATCATAAAACTTATTGTTATAATAACTAGACTTCATTCAATGTATCCATAAGGTGTGCCTAATGGTCTTCTGCAATGAGATCGCTAAATTATTCCTCCCAAATTCAATCCAGATAAAAAACTGCTTGGGAGCTAAGCTCTGCAAGTGGAGTGCTTTTGCTGGGGACAAAATGGAAATACTGCAAACTGGGTATCATATAGAGAGAGCTCTCTGTAAATACAAACAAAATCCAGAAAACAAAATGCCAGACAAACAAAATGCCAGAAAAACTATGACAGAAAGATGAAAACAGGAAGTAGAAAGAAAAGGAGTGAGGAGAAAAAATTGAGTACTGCTGGGAAAACAAACAGTTTTTTTGTTACTTGTCAGGAAATTTATTTTGCAAATAGATGAGAAAGCACTTAAGAAATACTGATTCTGTTACCAATTTACACTCCTGTTTAAACTACCAATACTTATTGTCAGTTTAAACTTTAAACATTGAATATTTACTTGTAATGGAAAAAAGATTTATTGGTACTTCTGTTCTCTAATGGAATATCATTTTTTTATCACCAAAATAATATTCTAAGACCAATTACAATCAATTATAGAGCTGCTGTGGTCACCTAGGAAGGTTATTGGAAACAAAAAATGAAAACCAGATATATAAGATTTGTGGGAAATATGGAACAGAGGAAGTGGTTCAAGCAATAAGATCAATATTGTACTTCTGCAGTTATCAGAATGAATGAGAAGAAAAAAAAACAACACAAAAACACTCTTGCATGGTACATGGCAAAATACCAACACATAACATAATAGAATATTTACACTAGGTTAATATTCTAGACTACTTTAAACTAGGCTATTCTATACTGTCTTCAGGATAGTCTTGATCATTTTCAGTATCTTTATTTTAGTGCTGAATTGTAAGACTGGGAGTAGTTCCACATTTTCTATGATACAGATGCAAAAGAGCTATAAAGCATTTTTATTAATCTAGTTGAGGCTGCCAGATCTTAATGTAACCTGCAATTTGTAATACGAATCAAAAGACTTGAAAATTTTGAGATCTTTAAAACAATGTGTGAATGCTACAAAGAAAAGATGAAATGTGAAGATTTTACGGATTAGCAGATTTGAGGGAGGAAATAAACACTGTAACATTCTCAATTTCCAATGTAGAAAAGTTTGAGAAGAATTATTACATGAAATAAGAAACAAAATTAGTCAAAAATTAGGAATGAAGGATATTAATAACATGTGAGCACTAAATAAATTACCTAACTTAACATGAAATCCAGCTTTAGCAACAAAGCACGAGCATAATAACTTAGTCTGAGAACCTTTAAAACCTCAGCTGCAAATTAGGCTTCTTTTCTGCAGGTTAATCGCCGAGATGCAAGAGTAGGAATAAATGAATGCAGAATCTTTACATTAAATGACTAACACGTGCCTGTGCTTATTTTAGCTGTCAATAAAGTTAAACATGAGCACAGCAGTGAAAGAAATCTATGTATCAACATATTTTTGAAAAAAAAAAAAAAAAGAGATTTAGGTTATTATTCAACAAACTTAATTAACCTGTCAAGATAAGCTCATTTGAAGACAGGAGAATTATTTGCTGGAATTTCTTTCTTCTCTACAGGGCTTGCATTTCTTATAAGGATTTATTTTTTTTACATCCTCCTGTTCACAAATAACATCTTTAGGAAATCACAGTATTGAAATGATACTGGCACAGCCCTGGACAAATAGGGGTTTGGGGTCTTTCTCCTGCTAGTTCCAGAAGATCCTCACCTTGCCAACTGTTCAAACTGTAATAAAACCATTCAGGAAGAATGCAAATCTTGCAAATCTTTTTTAATCCATGTCCCATAAAGGGAAGTTCTCTATTTGAATTCCTTGAAATGGCTGAATAATTCTTTAAAGATGAAAAATCAACAGATGTTTAAAAGCAGTAAAGAGGAAGAAGTTAGTTGCTTGTTTGTTTTTCCAAAAGTTTTAAGGATGAAAAGTGTCAGAAAAGCTACCCTTCAGAGGACACAAAGCCTCAGAATCCTTTCAGTGACTGAAAGATGCTTAAGAAAAATATAAATACTACAGTTCCTTTGTCCTTACCTCATAAATATACGCTGAGTTCTGCGTCTGCATACCTTCCTTGCAAAAGAATTGCAAGGTAACTTTCCAGCTCTATTGTTCTACCTTCTCTTCCAAATACATAAACAACATATAATGTAAATATAGATATATATTTTTTGGTTTCAGCACATACATAAATATAGCATATTTTAATACCTTCAGATGTAATTATCTAACCTCCCCATTCGTGCTTTCATTCAGAGAAGTTAATCCTTTATCACATTATGCTTCAGTTATGAATCAACTGGAGGTGCTGAATGGCAGATCCTTACCTGTTCCACAAACCTCTCCACAGCACTGATTCATTCATGCACAACATAGTCTTCACTGTCAGCTTACATGGTTACTCTGCCCCAGTCAGTAAGTCTGCTAATCTTTTTACCCCATTACCAGCACTACTCTGTAGAGAACTACTGGATAAGTGTTTTCTCATATGTCATCTTATTTTCTTTATAAGTAGCAGGCTGTCACCAATGACTCATTAGTTTTTAAAACTGGTGTTTTTGTATAAAAAATGTTGAGTAAAACTGGTATAAAAATTCCTCAGCTAACAGTCACAGGCTATGTCTAGATTAGCATTTTGGTTCAGATCCTCCTTGTAACTTCTGAATGTGCTGAGTGGGTTCACTATGAACAAATTTGTTTCCTTACAGAAGCAGCACACTGAGAAGCCCACCTCTAGGTGCACAAAACAAGATTTCTTTCTCCTTTCAGAGACAAAGGGGTGAAAAGTATTGACAGGTCCTTTTGACAACTTAGAACCATAAGCGCAACGACTACATTAAGCCCAGAATACTAGACCACTTACTGCCCAATTTTCAGAACCGTATGTAATACACATGTAGAGAATTCAGAACCAATTGTCTCAATCTGTACCTTTCTACTGATTATTATTAAATGCAAATAAAGTCACAGTATGTGAGGTTTACTACTTCTCTTAGGAGAAGGATGAAAGGTATTCCTGGTACTGTTCTATGGCGTGTATGAACAAATGCTAACTTTTAATGCTCAATCTAACCCGATTAGCTTTTTTGCCAATACACATCTTTGCTGAAAACTCCTCTAGTATTAGTCACATATTGAAAGCAAAACTCTGTATGTCTTACTGATCAAGTAAATGTCATTTTTTATTTTTCTATTTTAATTCATATGGATATTTAGCATTTTATAAAGGTCTGTTTAGTTCTCTGAGTGCATTAAATATAACATCATTTAATAACATCGAGATTAACATCAAACTATGAGATCTTATAGACCTTTAAAAATGTTATCCATTGTTTATCTTGATTTCAGATTTCACAATACAAACTTGCAGAACTGAATACATATATTATTCCAGTAATTATTGATTCTTTCTAGGACATATAAAGGAAATGACAGCAATGAATTTTGGTAAATATGGGAGACAATATCAACAGATCTGTTCAATCAGTATGTTCAGACATCAGGAGGAACTGAGAAGAAATTAAGAAATGATAGTTAAGTGTAGTCAAGCTGAGATGAAGAGGATAGATTCACAACTTAAAGAAATGTGAAAAGCTGGAGTAAGCTCACCAATCAACAAGAAAGAAAAGTTTCTGTATCTTTCCTCTAATGAGGAACAAGCTATTTGTGCTTTTTTATATACTATATATCATGTATATTATATTCTATTTCTGTAAGTAAAATTTTTATCCATGCTCTCTTCAACAATTTACCATCATTAAAGATTTCAAGATGTATGTTTAAAGATTTACTGTAGTCCTATTCATCTGATACAAAAGGTGTCTCTTAAATTACTGCTTTCTCCTTTAGTTACATAGTTGTTTTAACTGTTTATTGTTATGGGACATTATATTATATGAACTTAATAATAATGAATCTCTTATGAGAAATAAATAAAAAAAATCATCTGAAAATTGATTACATGAGGGTCGTCTTTTATTTTTCAAGTAAAGCTTATGCAACCTATCTGTATTATTGTTTCCATTACATTTCTATTTCTACAGGCAAATGTAGGAGAAATTCAATGCATTCTATGTTGATCTTCACATACCATGAAGTTATTTTGGCAAAATTCTTAAAAGCAAGTATTTTTCTAGGGTTTTATTCACAAATAACAGACAACTTTGCTCATTTTAGATTAATATTTCTCTGATGAAAATTTTCAATTTCTCCAAAATCCTAGAGCTGTAATCTTTCTTTTTTCCCCCTCTCTGCTAGGTGGTTTTCACTGTAAAAGTGAAACAAACAAAGTTGCCTGTTCCCCTCAGCCTGTCTGCTCCATCTCATCAAGAAACATTCCAGCTTCAGACTTATACTCTAATAACCAACACTTTTCTCTCATCCATAAGTCATTCATCTTAAGCTTAAGTGAAGAATTGCACTGCATAATGCTGGATTACAGAAGGAAAATTATTTGGAATGAAGAGTAGTATAAAAACATTAGCCACAACCTGCAGCAAATCCTGTATTTTATGTATATACTAGTTTATATTCTTCTGAAAGTCTCAGTTTATAGATATTCTTTTATATTTTCATGCCCCCAGAAATGATAAGGTAGAATACAACTTTTATATTGTACTCTAAAATCAGAACACTATCCTAGCTTTGATTACAACTGAAACCAAAATTCTAGTTGCATATATAGTTAAAATCAATGTCTACAATTAGCACAATAACACAGAACAAGGTACACATAATAATAATTTTTTAAAAAGGCCTGAAATTTTTTCACTGAGATCATATGTTCTTTTTAACCAAAATGGTTTAGAAACTGGTGTCTGGGTATTTTAAATAAGTGAAGATGCCTAAATATTTATAACTAAAGGGTGTCAAATTCTACAAATACTGTCTGGATAGTGATTTTCTCTTATAAATAAGGCTGCAGTGCTATAGCCAAAGTTTTCATAAACATTAATTTATTTGTATATTTTGTGAGTGTACCGAATATTGCTATCAAATAGTCACCGAGTTCAGGTCTACCGTGTGGATATTTTACTGAGGATCTGTATTAAAGCTGATACACCTGGAATAAATCAGTCTTGCTGCTTATGTACAGGTCTAATTTAAAGACATATGCAGCAATCCAGTGACAGGTTTTGCATGTTGTGAAGATACTGAAAAAGGTATTCAGTCTTGTAGAAAGATAACCATAGTTATCCTTGATAACTATGAAAAACTACCCAGCCACAGATATTTTTAAACTGTATAACTCTCTTCAGTGTCTGTGCTAACAGAAAGAAGCAAGCTGATACTCTTTGTTTACTTTTGTACATTAAAGAGAAAGAGACAGTCAAGACAGTAGCATCCATACCTAAACATCGGGTCTCAATTCCACTCCAGAGCCCAGAAGACAGACATTCCCTCACTGCAGAGCCAACTAGCATGTATCCTGAGTCACAAGTAAATATAGCTGTAGATCCGTATGTGATTTGAGTTCCAATCTTATTCCCATTTGGAGGTGTAGGAAGCTCTCCACAAGAAATAACTTCATGGCAAAAGCAAAACAAACCAGAAATGAATAGCTGAGTATCGCAAACATACAATAATACTTATCAACTTGTAATACTTATCAACCAGTCAGATAAATAAACTTCGTAGCTTGAAGTATTTTGCTCTGAAGAAATACAACACATACAAAACTATTAGTTCCCCGGAAGTAATACTTAAGAAAGAGGAGAGAGGGACCAGTTAAAATTGTCTCTGTGAAGTTCAAAAAAACTGTTCTGAACATTATTAATTGCTACTTAATTAACTTGGTTTTATCCATGACTTCTTCTTAGCATTGGAACATCACAATTGTTGTAATTTAAAAAATTATGTTTCTTTCAGAAGATGTCATTTTTATCTTCTAATTCATAATGAAATTGTTGCCCAAGGATTCACACAATACATTGCTATAATAAGTAAACAATGTACGTGGAATTCCTTGCTATTTATGATTCAAAGCATCTTAAGCATCAAAATATTTATATACACACAAAGATATGGATACACTAGCAGAGTTGAAATATTATAATTATCTTTTAAAAATCCTCTAAATAATAAATGAAATTTCCAGTAGGTTATAAAGAACTCAAAATTAAGGTTAACTTTCAATATAATTAATATTGGAACTGCATTTCTCAGCCCTTTTTTTTTAATTAGTTGCAAATATATTCTCAATAACTTCCAAATATATTCTAACACAGTTATCTGGCTTTTCTGAACACTTTTTTTCTGCCTTTTAGATATGTATGGATTTATAAACATGCATACATGTACAGACAGATTCAATACATGCACCAAAAAACGCTGTCATAAGCTGTTCTATCAGACTGTGGTGTTGTTTCACAAAGAAAGGAATTGTGAGGTTTACTTTGAAATACCCACAAACACACAATTTTGAAAAACAGACGTCTTTTTTTTTTTAAAAAGTAACCTACAATTTCAGGTTATAAGGTTACCAGGTAATGGTAGTAATGATGTGGACTTCCACACTATATGGTAACCATATAATAATGATGTGGACTTCCACACTATATGGTAACCAGCTAAAAGGACAGATTATTTTATTTATCAAGTATACAGACAGGATACAAAGTTTTTGCAATTTTCTAGACTACACAGCATTCCCGACCTACAAAAATATATAGGAAAATGTCCTCTATCACTTATTATCTACATCCTTTACAGATGTAGACTTCACAGAAGTGTGCTTACAGGTATTTCCTTGTCGCTAAACCTAATGGATTACATTTGTAAATAACAACCTTTTGGATATCCAGGAATTCCAGCCAGAAAACATTTTTCCTAATTAACTGATTCCAATATTTAATTAGTTAATCTTTAATTCAGCCAAATATTTTTATCAGAAGTCTGTACAGCAGATGCAGATACAACATGTACTCACTTTGGCAGTAAGGCCTCTCATTTCTCCAACTCCAGGTGCCATTAGCAAGACACTCGATAGATGCTGGTCCCAAACCATAATATCCTGGATCACAGCTGAAAACTACTTTTGTTTTATACTCATAATGTGAACCATTCACTATTCTCCATCTTCCATGTTCCAGTGTAAAAGAGTTGATGCTTGGACAGGTAACAACTTCCAATATAACAAAAATACATAGTTATTTATGTCTTACTACAGGCAAATTAGGAAAATCTGTACCATTCTTAATTCAGAAATGTATTTTATACACAGTGACATAACATTTGAAGAGTAAGTCTGCATTTGAAGTTGCCTGTAGTTAGCAGGTATGCTCATTTAATTCATAATAAACAATGCTCCAGTTATCGAGTAGTGACTCTGTACACAAAGCTATGCAATTGGTGTAGACAGAATTTATACCATGGCTGCAATCATTGTAGACTGATAGAGACACTTTATCTTAGACATCAGAATCTTTACTAATATCTTAGGTACATTTCAATATACTTCTACCCAGGGAAGTTTTATGAGATCTTAGAGACGTATCTGGAGAGGCTGCACACTGGTAGCAGATTAAAAAAAAAAAAAAATCCATATCCAAGATGTTTTTTCAGCAGTTACACATTTTTATCTCATGTCTTAATTCTATATGTTCTTCCTTCAAAAGAAACCAAACTTTCTACAACCCTAGTCTAACAGCAGAAGTTTAACCAGTCTAACTTTTTTCCATGATCAAAAGGCACAGAGGAAAATGATACTTTCTCTCCATTCAGATTGGTTCTTTAGATAAAGGCAAAGGCATGAGGGAACACAATTCACAAGGACAAGAAAAAAAAAAGAAAAAAGAAGAAAAAAGGGAAAATTTTTGAAAATTATTCTAGGGTATGTTTTCTTTCCTTTCCAAAATTCATTGGGTGAGATAATCCAAATTTTAATGTGCATCAGACACTCTGATATTTCTATATCAGTTGTATGATCATCTGAGTTTTCATACCCTGTTTATAACTGATGGTATCCACTTCTCTTTGGGACTGAACATGCATTTTGTCTTCAGTGATGTTCCCCCAGTTTAGATGGTGTAGGATTATAATGATGGGCTGAATATAAATAATAAGCAGCAGTATCAAACAAGTATCCCAGAGTAACAGACACTGCAGTTTTGGATAGTAAATAGGATTTGTTAACAGTATATGAACCGTGCAGCTCTCACCAATGACATGGCTTTTATATAAACCTTTGCAACCATTACCTTTGATTTAGCTGTATGTTCATTATCAGATTGAATTTATTCTATAATGTATTCTCTAGTGCTTTTCTTCTGTCAAAGAATTATATGTATCTCAGATATAAACATTTCAAATATGTATTTCACAATAATTTAAAACCAGCAATCATTCACAGATTAAAATAACCCGAAGCTGAAAGTTTGAATAATGTTAAGATTTATGTGTTGGATAACTAAACAAAGCATACAACCAGGTTCTTGTTCATTGGAGAGGTTTTACATGTTACTTACCTACACAACGCGGTGTTTTATTGTGATTGCTCCAGGTACCATCTGGCTGGCAGACTGCAGTAGTCATTTCTTTGGCTGAGAGTCTATAGCCATCATTGCAAAAATAAGTAACGCGAGTACCAACTAAGTAATCAGTAGTTAATATCCCACCATTTAATGGTGCTTTAGGAATTCCACAAGATATTGCTGAGTACAAAGAAAGACATAGTTATTTTATATCTTCTTCACGATAAGCTTCCACTCATCTCAAAGGGCTTATTCTTTGTAACATCAACAGTCTAAAATCCATAAAAATGACATCTTAACACATTAATATGTGTTTTAAGCTTATAAATAAATTCCCTTAATATTTTAGGGAATCAAGAAGTTTTTGTCTATAGATGGAGGAGATTAAAAATAAGAACAACAGTTCATAACTGAGCTATGTATTAAAAAATTCAAATGATAAAGAAGACGGAATAGAGAATATCTGGAAAAACCATGATCAGTATGGTTGAATGAGTAAAGCACAAGTCTGAGACATTAGGAATTAGACATTAGGAATCTAGTCTATTTTTCCTTCTTAAAGCACAAAGAAAATATCTTTTTGAAAATACTGAAAATCGGTCAATGAAAGAAGATATGGGCCTAAATAAGACCTTGTATATTTTGGCAGTAAAATAAAAAATAACTATTTTTCTTTTTTTTTTATCACAGTGATATAGATTATTTTTAGTATCTGCCAGCCTTAGCAAATTCTGTTAAAATACATTTGGTTTTGCATTACTAGGTATAAAAATTTTGCTACAGAAGCATAACCATTAAATGATTACCTGCTATTCATTTTAAGTCAGAAAACTGATGGCTTACATTAGAAAATGAAAAAGAAAGTTTATTTGGGCATATTATTTTTAATGAAAGAATTTACCTTGACAAGCTGGGACTGGAACATCCCATGAGTAATAACCATGCGGAGACTTCCTGCATACAGCAGTACTTTTCCCAATGAGCCGAAACCCTCGATCACAAGCCCAGCGAACCATACTGTTGAGTTGTCCGCCTGTCTGACTGACAATGAAACCATGTGGAGGGGACTCTGGAGTACTACAGTAGAGAGCTTTAAACATAAATAAGAAATAAATAAAATATGCATTAAAAATCCAGATGACAATTAATCCTTGACATTCAGTGGACATGTGATAATAAACTCAGTAAATGTCAATAAAAAATATTGTATTTTATACCCCAATTATGCGGCGTCAAGCAATACAGTATAAAGTGAAAGAACGGGGTTTTAAGGGCTTCAGGTTTTAGTAGCCTCAAAATACATGCAGTGATAGTTCACTTATACAATTTTTTTTTCACCATCTTCTTTTTTAAACCAAGCAAGCTACATAATTTTAGTTCATGATGAAATTTATTGCAATTGTATACATTTCAGTACTATTTTATTTTTTTTTCAAGAAGGAAACATCAAGGGTAAACTGCACATTAATCTTTTCAAATTATCTTTTCATTCTGGTTCTAAATAAGGTTATTTCTTTCAACTTTGATGATACAATGAACTGAAAAATAGAAAATCTAAATCATATATGCGAGTGTCACCATAAATCCATAGCAAAAACACTGAATTTGCTTTTTTTGTCCATGTGGTTTATTTAAAATAATGTCCTACAGAAGTCTTACTTAAATACTATGAAAAAAACAGCAGAATGAGAGCAAAAAGATCTTTAAGAGATATAGTAGTTATAATCTGAAAGGATTTAGGTACCTGAAGTCTCTCTGACACTAAAGATTGCTTATTTATTGTACTGCCATTTTGCTTAAATTTCTTTTAGCCTCCTTGATCATTAAGTCCATGAGTACAAAGTGACTTGGTTTTGGCTACGTTGCCAAAGGAGTCGACCAGAAGGATTTTAAAGCCTGGCAGACAATTAAAAATGTGTAAGAATTTAACTTGGCTTCTGATCATTTCGGTTCAAGATGCCAACACTGATCAGGATGGAGTCATGTGGCTGTTTGTTTACTCTTTATTAAAGCAACCAGCAGAATAGGCAGCAGTGTAATGTATATCAGAGCACCTACAATGCAAATATTCCTTACAGTACATTGCTCCTTGGAAAAATAATACTACGTTCCTTGGAAAAAAACAGATACAGACATCTCTACTTCTTTAGCGTATTAAAAAAAAATATTCTGGTATTTTCTGTGTGATACACATCACTAGTAAATACTTCCTGTCAACCTCTCAATAGTTCTCTTGCTGCCAGGAGGAAAAGAGTTTTCAGAACTTCTTTCTCTTTTAACATACTCAACATGCAATACAGGTAATGAAAATAGGTACCATGTAAAATTTTGTGTCTAGTCAACAGTGAACTTTATGTAGATATACAATAAACATTTTAGCACTGAGAAAACTGTTGTCTCCTAAAGAAAAAGATGACACTGATACTGTTTTACAGACAGTTTTGAACCTAATTATTTTTTTGCAATAGTGAAGTAGCCAAAAGCTGAGTGAGGAAAACCAAAAAAACACAGCAGAAAGAAGAATTTTATGCTTATTGTCTATTGCTTTCCCCACTTTGTAAAGTGAAATTGGTTTACGCCAGTAACTTCTCTAGCATTTACAGATACTATCCCCAGTACTTTTATTCTGTGCATTTAATGTCTTTGGTTATGATAAAAAAAATATATAGATTTTAGCAATTGCTGTAAATTGCAGTAGATCTACTTTAGCTTGATTAATGAATATTATTATCCTGTAAAAATGTATATAACAATTCTGTAAAGGCAGTTATATAAAAATCAATCTTTTTAAAGTATCATCTTCATGCACTATTGATAAATATGTTCATTTGAATTAATAACACACAATGTTGGCGCTTTTTTTGACATTCTAATTGATCTCTTCTAATATGGTTTGCTGCTTATGTTGAATATTAAAGATTTCAATCCTCCACATTCTCACATTCTTCTACTTTATGTGGAAGTACTGCCTTGTTGCCAGCTCTTCCTCTGTTCCACCAGAAGTCTTAATGATGAATTGCATAAAGATCCAGTATGAAGAAAAGAGGCACATGAGTGCAAATAAATGTTGGGAGGGAGAAGGTGGAATCTGCTTCTTTCATCTTTAGTAGTGGCTTATGCCATTTTGAAGTCCTGTGAAATATTTGCTTAAATCTCTACAGACCACACATGTTTCATATGTGATACTTTGTGTGTGTCTATTTTTTTTTTCTTTTTCCTCAAAAGATCAGTATCATCATATTCACATATAAAACAGATTGGATTTCCTTTCAGTCTGGGCAATCAATTTTTCTTTCCACATCATAAATATGTTCCATATTGATATTTTATACACATTAAAGAAAGGCTGATTTACATACCTATGTATCTTATTCTGAAGCCTTTTTTATTCGTGCCATGATCTGCTGACCAACGGAGAAATACTTCATGGCCATTGCTGGTTATATTTAGAGAAGATGAATAGTCCCCACTGAGAGAAATGAGCAACGGGCTATGACTATTTGGTCCTTGAAAAAAAGAATAATAATAAATAAATAATAATAATTTAAAAAACCCACAGACACAAAAAAAACCACCTCACAAATAAACAGAAACCACAAACAAACAAAAAAAGGAGTTACAAAGTTTAAAAAACCCCATACAATAAATTATATGTATACAATTAATATAGATAGAAAACATCCCTAAACGAATGGTGAACTTATCTGAATTAAGAATGGAACCTGACATTACATGTTATACACGAGAAAGTACATATTTGTTCAGAAATAAACTATTACTATACAAAATTTAATGCAGTACAATCTTGAAATACAGTAACCCAACATTTTTTTTAGCACAACAAAAGCAAAAAATTGCTTAGTGATGATTATTTATATTTACAAATCATGGTATGTATGAACAATAGAGATTACACAGGTGCATGTAAATATACACATATAGAGAAAAAGTATCATCCAAAGTTGTGCATCCTATAGTTACCATCAAACACCTCAAGTATATCAAATTCCTTTTCGGTCTGGAAGAATTCAAAGAACATGCTGATATTATAACCCTTTTCCACAGTAATGGTCCATGCACACATCTGGAGATTTGGGTAGCTGTCAGGATATCCAGGACTCAGTATTACTCCTGTTGAATCCAGACGCATTTCATTGGCTGGACAGAGCACTGGGAAATAGAAAGACTGGTTAAAAAGCTAAAGTCTACTATTTCTGTTTCATGCAATTGGTAAGATTTTCCTGAGTTTAAAAGATCTGTGTTACACAAATACAGAAAGACTGGAAACATTTTAGAAACAAAGTCAGGTAGTAAAAAAAAAATATAATGCAATGTAAGCACTATTTGGGTATGATATCTTTGGTCTGGAAAATAAGAGACACACTTCTGGTGGACATTTTGTTGCTCAGTAGGATTCAGTAGGAGTAATTAAACAAGAAGATGACTTCTGCTAATCCAACTAGCTAGCTTCTAGATTCATAGAAAACTCACAAAATTCTACATTATTGCCTTTTCATGCAATACAAAACACCTGAAATTCTGTTTTGCCTTCACCACGTCTAACTGCTCCTTCTTTTAAAAAGCAACATATGACAAACACTTTCTGAAGAAAGGAAGATCAAATATGAGATTACTGCCCCACTTCATAGTGAAAATGCAAATATCACCATGTGAGATATATATGTGTGTCATGTGCATATTGAATCTATATCTACAAACCACTTCCTTTTAATTAAATCTGCGTATGAGAGATTTTTGTTTATACATTCATATTTCTAGTGAACTCTCAAGTTCAGACAATGGGTATTTTCCTCATTCTAATACAGAAGCAGACTATTATGCTGATGCATACATGCAAATCAGTTGAAGTAGAAATTATAAAAATCTCAAGTTCTTAACTGACAATAGCTTTTTTCTCAATTTAACTATAGGAAGTAAGAAAAGGAACGTGCTTTATCCTTCTTTAAAAAATACTGCTGGGAGAGGCTAGAACACATAACATCAGAATGTTTCCTGCAAGCATAAAATAAGACACCTTCTCCACCCCTGCTGATTTCTTCAGCAGGTATTGCCTACCATACCTTCATCTTACTCTAAGTATTTTTTTTTTCCCCTTACATTCCACTTCATATTCTGAAACTATCAATCTTCACTTAGAGTTCTGCTTGAAAATACATAGCGGCACTGGCTATTCTTAATTGTCATAGTTTCAGGTGAGACAGCGGATGCTAGAGGTAAACCTGTTCCTTTGTAAATAAGTTATCACCACTATTTAAAGCACCTGCTGAAATTGAGCAAAAAGGTGTTTAAAAGTATGATGAAAAGGCTTGATTTTGAATTTATCTGGATTCACTAGGTCTGCACAGAATAACAATCTCATTAAATAAGAATATTTGATATTAGCATGTTATTGGAACTTTTTTCAAGAACTGTACAAATATAAAGCAATGAAAAGCTGTGTTTATTCCTTGAGTGTGACTCTTATGTAATGTGCTACAGCCATACAATTAAAGTATTTTAGCTTATACATAAACCAGTGTAATATGCTAAAATAATGAAAGACATAAATTTTAGGCATATAATTTTGCTGCCTTTAAATTCCACAAAGCCCGCTATTTAATCTGGTTTCAATATTGAAAATTAGCTTACATATTGCTATCTTCAATGGCCTATGGGGCCAGTTTGGTCATTTTAAACATGTTTTAACTAATTCCTTAGATTATTATTGTATTAATTTTTCCCAGTCTACTAGCTCTGAAGATTATGTTTATTTCATTCAGCTTTAGACTGAAACTGTAAGAGTACCGATCCACTATTGAGCATTTGATGCAGTATTTGCATTGTATGTGACAGAAAAAAGTCTAACTATGGTAACTAAAGTAATCATTCCTGAGTTTTTATCTTGGATCTTTCAATAAATATAAATATGCTTTCAGCAACACATTCTGAGACAATGCCTCAGGGACAGCACATATGTTTGTGTTTGTCCTATCTATTATTGTATCATTTTAACATTTAAAGAAGTGCCTGATAAGTAAGGATTTTAGTTTAAATTGTGGTTTGAAAGGTATTCCTAGACTAAATTGTACCTAAATAAATGTATTGATGTTCAGAAATTATCTATGTTACATTTCTTACAAAACAATTCAAGATCACTTTTTTATTTTAAGAACTAGATTGCTTTGAAATATTTTGACTTTTACATAATTTTGTGCATAAAGCCAGGGCAATATAGTCTATACTTCAATAGTAACTGACCCAGCTTTTCTTTTTTTTATTTAGAAGACAGTAATTTTTCAACTTTCCACTGAAAACTGAGTTGAACATTGTAGTCTGAAGTAAGTTCTAAAAATGGATACACTGATGTTTAAATAACAAATAAATTGTGCACCTGTTTGAAACTTTAGAAATTACTAAATAGTTAAATATTGAAGCTTTATTTGTAAAAGTAGTAGATGTATCCACAATTAATTTACTATTTGCAAATAAACATTATATCGTGGGTGTTTTATAGATATAGTAATTAATTAAAAATGCAAAAAAAACCCCAAACAACAACAATCTGATTGGCAAAAAAAAATGAATGAAGATGGCAGTATTTTTCATTTAATACAAATGTAAAGCAATTGTATTTACTATGACTGATTAGGGAAAGTATTTCAATGTAGAATATTAAGCTCAAGGAATATCACACCAACTATTAGGATTCAGAGTGGCATTTGTTTACATAAATTACACTTTTATGAGGTTGTGAGGTTTTTGGTTTTTGAGATTTTTACCCCCCCCCCCCCCCCCCCCCAAAAATGTCTTATCATACATGTTTATAACTGTATGTCCTTATTTATCTTTATGGAAATAAAAGGGAGAATTAGTAAGAAAACAAGTCAAAAACCATCACGGAAACTTTACAGAGATGACATTTTATTAAAGAAATCATGTGCAAGGTTTATATCCATTAGCTCCTTAACTGGTTTGGTATGAAAGAAAACTCTCACACTTTCTTCAAAAATGACACAAAAATTATATTCTAGCATAACACATCAACTGTCACCTTAATAAAGGCTACTTTAAACTTTGATGTTAGTGGTTGGTAGGACTGTAATCTTGTTTTGGCCTTAACAATGAGGTAGTGTTATATTTCTCTATTCACAGTTTTCAATAAAAGGACGAAAACACACACACATACAGAAAACCTATTCTCTAAAATACACTGAAAAAAAAGGAAGCATTTAGAGTTTCACTGAAAAATGTTACAATCTTATTCCATGATGTGTTAGCTTAGCATTTTTTTAAAGCTTCCATATTAATTTTAATACTGTTATGTTCTAGGTAAAATGAAATGATTTCATTATTTATTGAATTAAGACTTCCTAAAAAAAATTTTATGGAATTATTTCCACAAAGTAGAGCAGAAGTCCTTTAAACTCAACAAATTCATTAAAACATTAGTAATTATTTTGCATTAATATCTGATTCATATTCACCATAACAAACAAATTAATATTGGGAATACTATCAAAAAGACTGAAATATTTTCAATGTGCCATTTTATGCCAATAAATAGTGGAGGGTATTTAAGGAATCACCATTCAGCTAGTCTGGCAGGAGGAAAAGAAAACGGAGAAAAAAAACCTTGACAAGTAGGGGGTGCTCCATCCATCTGAAGCCTTTCACCTAGTCGGCATGTCAGAATCTCATTGCCAATCAATGTAAAGCCTGGCTGACACTGGTATCTTATTATGTCTCCTGTTTGGAAAAACAAAACAAGACAAAATACAAATAAACAAAAGAAACATTAAACAGCAATTAACTGGGACTTCTGGCTTTGAAAACATTATCGATTAATGAAGTTTCTTGCCACCTTATATAATGGGCTAAATGACCTCTGGCATAAACAACTCTGATTAGTCTAAGAAATGTGGTAAATGAGCATTGTGTTGCACGCTATGCTTCATCTATCACTGTTTTCCACCACATTATTAGTTGGATAGTTTGCTAATTTGTCTGCGTTTTAATGATGCTGTTTCAACCATGTGTCAACAAAGCTTTAAGCAATATAATATTTTGGATAACCATTATGAAACAAAATAAAGATATAAGATCAAGTCAGTAATCCATACAATCCTGAGAGAAAAAAAAGAAATAGGAACTTGGTCTAGTTCTGATATCTATATTTGGCATGGTAAGAATAAGAAATTCTCATTCTTTAAAATTAAGAAACTAAAAATTAATATAGCTTTGTGTACCAATAAAAATGATTATTTCTACATCCCAGCAGTTCTCTTTGGTCCAGATTACAGAGCACAAAATAATAAAAGAAAGTATTTTTTTTTGTTACCAATATAATGATTTTTTAATTTTTATTTATTTATTTTTCTGATTATGTAAGGCAGAATTCTTTCAATGATAGGTGGGTAATTAGATTATTAATATCTTTTAGAAGGTCAGAATGTCATCATCTCAGATGCTCCTTATTTTACAAATCTGACTTTACCCTTCAGGTCACAGAATCTTACTCCTGGTACAGAATATACCCTTGTCTACATGTTGGGTTTTTTTGTGGGTTTTGTTTGTTTCAGTGTAAGACAACGTTTTATATTAAACATTATGAAAAATGTATTTTTAAATGAAGTTAATCAGAACTCAGTTACTGAGTCACTTATATGTGGTTTCTGAAACATAAACAGATTTGGGAAGAACAATGACTTCTTACATTTCTTTAAATATAAATCTAACATATTACACATACGATTTGCATCCTGAAAAGCAATTAATTTCTGTGCATAGAGGTCATTTTTTTTTTTTTTTTGGAAACAAACATTATTTTATTTTGTCTTCTATTACCTATTTCAAATTCATCATCCTCAGTTAGGATTTCAGCATTTGGTATATTTGTCGGAGGCTGGCAGACCCGGAGCTGATAGGCTATAAACAGGAAAAAAGCACAGTTGACACTCCCATACTTGACAGTGATTACAACAAACGTAACTGAGATAATACCAACATTAACAGGATAAAAATAATCATCTATTTATTTATATTGAAACTTTCAAGGGAATCAAAAGAAAAGAACTACACGAAAATAAGAATTAGTGAAAAATTTAAGTTTCACCAGTATTCTTAATTAGTTATTTAATTTCAGTGGCAAAACCCTCTTTCTAAATAACTTAATCTTAAAAGCAATTGTCAATTTTCTCAAGTGATCTTATTTTAAAAGAAAGTATTTTTTCTATTGTGCAAACATTATTTTGTTTCTTCTTTACATTTCTGCAGCTCAACTCTTCCACTTTTGAAACTCTGTAAGACAGACAAGTTTTAGAATCCAAAAGATTCTACCCAGAGACAGCATAACTGGTGGAAGTAGAATGAATGTGAAGTTCCTCAGTAAATGAATAGGTGTGGAGCACATCTCACCCGCAGATATGTTCAGAGAATAATTTTGCTTTCAAAGTTCTTATTTTAAGTCTCACATCATTATTTTTTTGTTTGTTTTAACACATATATACAACCATCAGGCAAAACAACTAGGTGAAACAAATGATAGTAAGAAAAAGTAGGACGAGTTTGCAAAAGCTATATAGCTTTATTTTTTTTTATAGATAATCTATGACAATGGGCCTGTGGTTGGACAGAGATGAAATTCCCTTCAATGTGAATGCAATTAGGACAGAAATCTGGCCAAAGAAATCACACTAAAGTATTTATACTGACAGTGTAGCCTTCCATGTGAGATGTATACTCAGGTTGATCAATGAGTCAAGTGTGCCTGGTTTTCATTGATATTACATTTTCATACAGCATTGTTTTATAGCATCTCTCACTAGCAAGGAAGAGGCATCACTTTATGGCAGATGATGATTCAGCTGCAGTTATACATATCTTTGTTACTTTCTGTGCTTGGATCCTTTAGTAATCAAATTGTTCAAACTTCTGTCAATAACAAAATCTATATATTATCCAGGTAATATCTTCTGTTGGCACTGAGTCATCCATACTAAATATATTCCTATTCCACACCTTTTTATTAATTGCATAATGAAGAACCAATTAAATGAATGAGTCAGAAAGCTAACATCCTTCCTTAGGATAAAGTGATTTAAAATAAAAGTCTCCAAGCAAACATGGAACAGCCATGCTATTTGCATTTTAAAAAACCCCAATAAAAAATTAAAAAATGCAACCTACTCAATAAACAATTCATACCATTTATCTCAAATGTCTCTCAGGGGTATCATTCATTCTAATCCCCAAATTATCTATTATAAATAGACTCTTCTCACTGCCTTGCCTTTATTGCCATAAATTTTATGTAGCCAATATCAAAGATCACAGACTCAAGGCTACTGAGAGATTTATTTATCTTGACAACATCAATCCAAAAAAATGTTCTAAGTTTCTTCATGAATAATCCTTTGCACCATTCAGTTTGCATCTTTATTACACATTAGAGCCCACAATTGTGGAGTAACAATTTTCACAATAATGAAAGAAACAATAACATGTACATGGAGATCAAGTTATTTAGAGACACTATTAGTAGATATAAACATTTTTCAATGTGTATGTTCATATATATCAATTCAAATATTGATGAACACAAAGGGTCAGTTTGTCCTTCACAAACTACAACACACAGTTTGGATGTCCAGACTTGGAATGAAATATCTGACTCCTGTCTGCCTAATCCTACTGGAGGCTATACTCCATAATCAATTCATGTGGTGTTGCTGCTGGGATTTTTCATCATGGGATTCAGGTCTTTTGTGGTTTGCTTTGTTTTGTTTAGATTTAAGGTCCTTTATTCCTCCTAGTTCTCTCTATCTGTATTCACCTTGGTGTTTACTAATCAAAATGAAAGTTTTCTTGACCCAATATATGATCGTGATTCAGAAAACAAACTGTAGACTGTCCATGTTTCCTGGAATAGTCAGTCCAGTGGACACTCACAGAGAAGCTAAATACACCCTTGCTTATGAATATATTTCTTTGTAATGACAGGAATGCAAGAGAACACTTGGCCACACAAGGGTTGAATGACTACAAAAAAAAATGGTGCAAAAAAAGAAAAAAGGTTTGGCGCATTAATACTTAGGCAATTTCATTTAATCAGTATTTAATTCAAGGACAGTTTAACTATACCATATAAATTCACTATCACTGAAATCTCTAGAACAACAGTACTTTCTTCAAAAGACTTAAATATCTATGAAAAAGATAATGACCTCCATATACATTTAGATTACAAAGGAATTTTAGAAGCACTGTAAGCAGTAAGAAGATAAGCAACAGGAATGGCAGGGTCTGCATGCTACCTTTTTTGCTCATGTCTCCTCACAGTGCATTCTTTTTTTGACTGACTATTAGTAAATTTAATATATGGTCAGGAAGATAGCTTGTCTTCATCATTCACACGAGTCTTTAATATTTTTGCATTATCATAGTGCTGGTCAGTCATATTAGAAATAGCAACTTTTCTTAGAAATAGTAATTTCTTGCTGAGTTTTCTACCTGCAGTAATAAGTATAGACAGTGAAAAAATTAAATTTGTAACACTTACCATGGTAACTAAGTACAAAGAAGCCACTAGTAGTAAAGTCACTGTGGAACTTGATCAGAATCTGATTGGAGGTGCTATAGACTGATTCTAAGGCAGTGTTGCCACTAAATTGTCCAATTTGAGGAGAGGTTTGGTCTGGTCCATCCCTAAGAAAGGAGATATAAAAATATTTTTCCTCAAACAAATTAATTTCTCCAGATTTTAATATAATATAGCAAAATGTATCTAGATTACTCTAAAAGAGTCTCTCCAGAGAGACCTTATTGTGGCCTTTCAGTACTTAAAGGGGCCTGTCAGAAAGATGGGGACAGACTTTTTAACAGGGCCTGTTGTGATAAGACAAGGGGTGATGCTTTTAAACAGAAGAGTATTCCAGGTGAGGTTAGTCAGGGCTCTGATCAACCTGCTCTAGTTACAGATGCCCCTGCTCCCTGCAGGGGGGTTGGACTAGATGACCTTGAAAGGTCCCTTTCAACCCAAACTAATCTGTGAAATGCTATGATGCTAGCATTTGTAATTTATAGTACCTTTTTTATTACAGTTTAGAGATTTCTGAATCAATTTCTTGATGAGAGGTACCATATATTTTATGTAAGTTTTTGTCTCTTTGGCTCATGTAAATATTCATGTAAATGTTGGTCGTTTTAACCAAAAAAGTATGACATGCAGTTGCCTAATTTCGCAAATACTTTTTCACATACATTGATCAGTATTATTTTGTACTATTCATTATGATATAGACAATATAGGCACTGCTGGTAAGATAAATGCTATCTTGTGGAAGATTTGAGATTAATTTCAGTAGAAAAAATAAATCAAACTCAGTACTAAACAACAGTGGAACTGTACAAATATTTTTTGGTTTTAAAATTTTGCAGTAATACATTTGTCTAAATTGTTGCACATTGCTCCTTCCCCTTTTGTTGTGTCAGGAAAATAGTATGAATTGAAGAAGCATTTAAATTGTGAATAAAATTTTTTTCATTGGAAACAGCTACTAAAATTTCTGATCAGTTCTGTTATTAAATAATATATAGAAGTAGCATAAGCTATTTAATTATATAGCCATCATGTATCACACATCATAAATAAGTAACAACATGCATGATACATACATGAATACTACAATAGATGCTTTAATTTTAGAACATTCTCCTAAAAAGTGTTAATATAAATAGACAGAAAGCTAAAAAGAAAAAAAAATCAGCAAAGAACACATAATGAAAGAAAACTGAGGTTTTACCTTTGTCATGATATATATAATTACTTTTAGAACTAAGTTTGTAACACAGCCAGAAATACAACTGAAAGCACATGAAATTATTTGGTAGAAAGGAAGTGCCAAACGGAAGAACAATGAGAAGTGGACAGTAGTGGTCTAGTTTGTGTGGGATGACATAGAGGAAAGATGTCTATATGCACAGTATCTGTTAATTCAGGAAAGATTCTGAAGGTGACCCTAAATTTGATATGCAAAACAAGTGGTGAAGAGTTAGAGTTTCAAAGTTATCTGACTTTTATCAGGGCAATAGTCTGCATACATGCTCTGATCAAATTTTGAATAGACTTTAAGGCAAAGTAATCAAGTATCTGGGATGCAGCACAAGACAGTTTGGAGAACACAAGATGACAAAAATCAAGGACATACAGAAGTGATCACAAACTATTTAGAGAACTGTTTAATGTTTAGGAAAGTAGGAAGGAAATACTGAATTATATGAATTTATATGAATACAAATTAAATTTTTTTTGCAACAGAAATATAAAATGAATAATTAATATTCCAAATTGCCTCTCATTATTTTGCACTACTCAGACTACAAGACTACTCACTCAACCTGTGCATTTTCAATCTGTAGATTCAATAATCAGTGGATTATTGTTTTAGGCAAACTTCCAAAAGGTATGAACAACTGTTGAAATGTATAGGAGACTCACTGGTAACTCAAGTTTGCTATTGGAGCTGTTACACTTGATTATAGCCTCCTACCTTTGCCAACTTTGCAATTAAGAAAAATGGGGGCTTCATTATCTGAAAAGATTCATGATAGACATGGATTCAGGTTTACAGAGAATATAATTTCTTTACAGCTATCATTAGCTCAACTCCTTTTATCATAGCAAATACAAATGGAGTCTCTCCTTTTCTGTACTCTGAACATTCAGTGTGGGACAAATTAAGAAAGTGTTCCTGTAGTTTCTTTTATTAATACTCTAAAAGATTGTAACATACACAGACTGCTTGTAGCACTCTTAAGTATTACTTCTCGTAGTTGCTGATAAGCTGTCATAGCATACATCTAAACACTTTATTGAGAAACTGAGGTACACTATTATTGGTTTTGAATTCTTAAGACAAGGACTAGTGCTATCTAGAGAGAATGGTACATTGGAAAACATGGATTAGAGCAAATCACTTATTTCCCCTAAAAGGAACACCACTGTCAAGGGAGAAATCACAGATATACTCTTTTAAATTCATACTTTATTGCATTGTGTCACATAACTAGTAAGATTAAATAAATGACGAAAGTGTTTTCTTACCAGACAGTTATGAAATCATATATTGGCTCTGTTTGGAGAACTGTGAAATTGATGTAGATTCCATTCCCAGGTGGTACTCTTACAAGCCAGAAGCAGTCTTGAAAGTTTGGATACTCATCCGGGTATCCTGGAGAGTATATGGTGCCATTCATTGCAGTTATATTTCCTCCACAGAGCGCTACAAAATCAGACATTTTTTTAAAAAAGATATTAGATGCTTCTTGAATTCTTCCTAGACCATGTAAAAGCCATACTTTTAAATTTGATTCTCTATGACTAGATTATGTTAAACTATTTCTGTCTATAGAAAAAGATTCTACTGAGATTTTTGCTGCGTGAGAAGTCTATTTTGACATTAGTGGCCAAATATAAAAGAAAAAAAAAAGTTATTCTGATGTCATAAATATTAACAGAACTGGAACTGAAGTAACATTTAGACATTAGATTAACTTATTCCCTGCACAGCTGAAAACCACTTTGTTACAGCTTTGTATTAATATAAGAAGAATAATAAAAATTATAGAGGAATATGAAAATTAAAATATTGTGTGCAACAGTATAAACAGCAATTTTGCATTTCCTGACATAAATGTTGCTAGACAAAAAAAGGAGTCCTTTCTATTATTCTTGTTGAGATGCACTATTGTTAGATACCATACAGTGCAGGACTGACCATGCAGCTTTTGGGCTTCATGAATGTGCACTTCAGGAAAGATATTAGTCCAAACTATATGATTTTCTCCACAGATGTTTCAGATGCATGTAATACTACACTACAGAAATAATGTTCTAGAAGCCTCGTTATGAAAACATGAGCAAAAATGGTATAATTTTCTTTATTTTGCATACTTTGCTCCCACTCTACCCCAAATGGGCAATCTACATTCCCTAAAATACGCTTCAGAACTCTAACCAGAGAATGGGCTCTTGGAAATACTGGCCTGACACCTAGGAATTATGCATTGTTTCTGTTTAGGTAAAGCATGTGCTATAGTTCATATATACTCTTTCATATTGAACTTTAGGGTAAGAAGACTTTTTGTAGTCATGCATCCGTTCAGACTCAACAGCTGGTACACTGCTTGTCTCCGGCTTTTACCTTCAAAGTCTCAAGGGTATTTGAGCAGTGCAGACAGAACTGATTTTGAAACAGAGCCTTAGGGGAGTGAAGACATGGGCTGATGACAGCCAGGCAATGAGACTTCTTGGAAAAGCGAACAGATTCCAAAAGTACGAAAGTGAGGGAGATAAGCTAAAAAGGGTCAGAGAGTATCAGATGGTGCTGAGCACAGATTTGAGGGATTTTAGGTGCATGAAGATACAAGGAGAAGAGAACAGAACTGTTTAAAGAGGAATCATGTTTACTGATGTTTGATTCAGTGTCTGCTTCAAGAAGTCTGAGGCATTAAACAAGCCTTAGTATATGTTGCCTTACAATAAGGATATTAAAGAAAATACAGATTTAAAACATGCTGTACATTTCTGGCACTAGGCATATAAAGAAAAAAAATACCCACTTCATTTTAATGTTTTTGAACAGAAGGCCTTTATTTCAAATCAAACGAAGTACAACTCCAAGAAACCTAATTATATTTTCCTTCCACAATGAAGAAAAAAAACAAACCTCAAAACCAGAAGTTGTACACAAAAGTGTCAAAACCCCTGTACTAAAAATATCCCAGTAAATATTTACACAGAACCCCATGTAATTTAAGAAATTTCTCTGGGAAATGAGTCATGTTGGCAATCTATAATCATGCAGCACAGCACCCACGTTAGATCTCCATATCAATTAGGTTGATTTTTTCTTTTATCTGCATCTTTTCCTATCACATTAATTAGAAACAAGACTTTCCAGACATAGTTCAGGAAAACTTCATCACAAGTGATACTCAGAGCAGTAACATACTTCGGGCATCTTTGAATTTAATTAGTAAATTCTTGGTTCCAGTAACAATTCAAAGAAACAGAATCACTTAATTCAGTAAATTATTTGTCCTGATTCTGAGGGACAGAAAATACAGCTAGAACTAAGTAACAGGGTAAAGCTAAGCTGTTTAGTAATTAAGACATGAACGATTACTATTCCCTCAGGATGCAGAAAATGGGGGTTGAAACTTAATTTTGATGAATTAACAACTTCTCCTTTCATAAGACAGTGTAGGTGTCATCTCTCTTTCATATAATAATGCTTCTCCTTATGAGTTCAGTATGAGATATGTCTTAATTTAGCTACAACATCCCCTAGAAATGCCTGTGGCTCACTGATTCCAGAAGGAATTTTGAGTAATGAGGTATCTAATTAAACTACCTAAATTTAGGTAGCTGATGCAAAATATAATGCAAAAATTCAATGCGTTTAGATATTGCAGTCACACGAGTGTAGGATCTGGGGAGGACAGCTTTGAATATGAAGTATCTTCACTGTGTGTGTTTTCCCAGCAATTTAACATTGCTGCCTGAATGTTGCCACAATTGTGAAAAAGTGGAAGTTCTAGAAGAATGTAATTGTTATTTCATATGTCTCAGTCCTCAGTTCCACAATTTGGTTTTGTGGTGCATGTATGTTCTCAAAGAGATTTCTGTGTTACTGAAACACCCACCCTTGTGTGTTTCAGAGTCTGATGGCAGTGGATGACTGACCTTTAGCCTGCTGCTTAGATACAGATCCCTTTCAGCATAGTGAGGGATAAGATAAATACCTCTACAGTATCATCATATATATTCATCCTATCTCCTTAAAATTTCAGCTGTGTGCAAGCCACAGTTCCTTCAGTCTGCTTACCTGCTGCAAGCGTATCAGTGTGAAAAAATATAAAAGGTTAAAAAATACAAATTTAGAAGAATTCACATTCACAAAAATACACGTAGAAAGGACTCACACACCATTGACTAGAGGACACCTGCACTTTATGCCACCTTTGACATGTCTTTCTAACTGATAGAACATATGTGGCCAGAGCTGGGAAATGCAATTTTTGAACCTTTTTTTTCTTGATGCATAACAGAGCTTTTACTCTGTAGCACTACTTAGATTAAAAGGCAATACAGGTCTCCCCACTACAGACCTTAAGTGTAATCTTCCAAAAATAAACTATCTCAGATAAGTTTTTAGAGATTTCGCACTTCCATGATTTTAGATTCTCTGCAAAAATTTTCACATGCAAAATTGAATACTTATTCTGCAATGACCACAGTATAAAAATACATGTCTCTACAAACTGAAAAGCTGAAATAATTTCCATTGACTGCCCTTAGGGAGACTTTCAAATAAAGAAGGGTTCACAGGTCATCCAGAACATACCTTCACATCTGGGGAGAGGATGATTCCAGTTACGGCTGATGCCATGCAGACAAGTCAGTGCTGAATTTCCAATTAATGTGTAGCCAGGAAAACACTCAAATGAAATAGTTTGTCCTACACTAAAGTCATTCCCAATTACAAAGCCATTACGAAATGGTCGAGGATCAGGACAGCTTTGTAGCTGATATGCTGAAATAAAGAAATAATAATGGAAAAAAAATAGTAAAATACAAATTCTTATTACTTCAAAAAGAAAAGCTTTCCACTAGAATAGAATTTAAAAAGCATGGACATCCCATATATCTTAAGCTCCACCATGGTGAGAATCAAAATTGGTCCTACAATCAGAAGACACACAGTGAAACATTCCCACAGCAATTCTGGAAATACGTATACAAATTAATTTCCTATTCAAAACCTCCTAAGAAAAACATAATATTACAATAAAATTTTAAATGATCTTATGTTCTTCACACTTTGATAATGTGTCTCTGTGTGTAAATGAACAAAAACATACCCAGCACCCTACCCTAAAAGTTTTTATAACAAAATCCACGAAGGCAAAAAGAGATGTAGTGTCTCAATTTAATCTATTGATTTTAGTAATTACAGCAGTACTACCCTAGAAAAGAAGAGAGTAGAAAGGAATTTTGACTCTATGTTTTCTACAGTTCGTTTTTTCAAAAAGCTAGGCCACTGACTGGCTCTTTAAGACTACAAATTGCTTCCAAGTGCAGCCTTAAGTACACCCTAATCAAAATGGATCCAAGCTGCTGACAGTGAAAATTAGAAAGGTTGTAGAGGAGTATCTGCTCTGGGAAAAAATTAACAGGTACAGAAGGCTGATGTGATTCTGTAACAGGGAGAAGGCTAATAGCCAATGCGCGCCTCTAAAAAAATGCAGGAGAATGACAAACAGCAGAATTGCAATAAATAGGAAAAGCAAATCAGGTAGCCTACACTGTGGAGTGGTGTGGTCAGTATTAAGGAACAGAACAAGGGCCAAATTAAAAAAGCCCTTTCACACCAATATAAGAGCCTAAAATACAAGAAATGGGATCTAGAACACTTGAACCAACCAAGAGCCCTGAAGTGAAAGGCATGGCATAGAGCAGCAGGATGAAGTGTTGCCAGGTGACCATGTTTCCAAGACTGAGGGGGCAGAGACTTCCAGTTGGGAAAGCAGCAGTGTTGTTTAGAAATTGTATCAAGTGGCAGAGAAGAAAAATACACCCCCCCCCCCCAAAAAAAAGCACTACTGAATACTCATTAGTGAAACGTAGAACTCCAGAAATGTAAGTGTAGCTTCTACAAATGTCTAAACAGGAAAATGATAGTGAAGAGAAAAATTAGAGGACATGGAAAAATAAAACAGGTAGTAGTAAGAGTACCCAAATATCCATCTCACCAAGGTAACTTGAAGAAATAAAGTTTTGAATGCAGAAACTAACTGTTCTCTAGAACAAGCAGTTTGAGAGCCCACAAAAAAAAAGATGCTGGTTTAGATTTGTCCTTAAAGCTTGTACTTGGTACCCAAGCCTTAGTTCAACAAGTATTCATGGGAGAGCTCCTCCATAATTGTAATCATAATGCAGTTTGATTGTACTGGAAGAGAGCAAGTCAAATAAACCCATCACAGGGATATTCATTTTTCTTGAAAGGAATTTATACAAAAATGAGGTAATGCAGATTGGAATCTGCTAATTGACAGTACACTTTAAAAGACCAGGTAAAACATGTTCTACAATTCAGAATAAAAAAAAAAAACACTGAAGTACTTCAGAAAAATGCTGGTGTGACTCAGTAGGAAAGTTAAAGAAGCTACAACAGGGAAAAGGTTGACATTTAAATAATGAAAGTTTGCCTTTCCAAAAAGTCATAGAACATAGCAAGTCAAATTTAAATAGAAAATAGAGCAAAAATAATTTGAAAAATGTCTTGCAGAAGATGTCTCAGCTGATCATAAAAGAATTATTTGGCAACATCAGAAACAAGAAGTCAGCTAGGGAATTGGTGGGACAATTCATGACAAACAAGAAAAAAAGACTGTTATGGATTAGAATGCCATAGGGAGAAAAACTCAAATTCTTTGTATCCATCTTTACTACTGAAGATGGTTTAGAGATTTCCAAATAAGATACAGTGCTTGCACTGCACAGGTCGAAGGTACTCGATCAATTTGAAATAAATACAAAAGTACTACGCTAAATAGGTACGGTAAAGGACAAGGAGTAGATGGCTTTCACTCAGAAAAGCTGCTGAATGAAGATATATATTATTATTTCAACATCTGACCTAGACGAGTGGTGACTTCCCAATGTAAATCATATCTATCTTTAGAAGGGATACTTGAAACTAGATGCTGAGTAGTTTCTGCAGAGTCTGTACGCGCTATACCTACAGAGTCTGCCTTCTATACCTGGTAATATGATACAGCCTATAATAATGACTAACAGTACTGAGCACATGGCTCAGTATGTTTTCTTGGGAAGAAGACTGGGGGCAATAGGACTGAAGTTTACAGAAATCATGAAAACAGTGGAAAGGATGAATGCAAAAATGCTGTCAAATCCCACAGTAACAGAATTGAGTCTGATAACAACTCTGGATGTTGGGGGTGTACAAAAGAAACTAGCTAGGTTTCCATGCTGTTAAGTACCAATTCTTTCTACCATTCAGAAATACCACACTGAAGCTAGATGGAGCTTTTATTCTGATCTGATAGGCGTGTTCTGTTTTCCCATTGTTGTGCTCCAAGAAGAAAAATAATACTGTCTAGATCATAAAAAAGTAGAATATAGAATCATTCTGTTTGGAAGATACTTCCAAGATCATCAGGTCCAACTGTTAACCGAGCTCTGGGAGGTCACCACTAACCCATTTCTTTATATCCCATATCCACCCCTCTTTTAAATATCTCTAGGGGTGGTGATTCCATCATACCCCATGGCAACTTTTTACAACTTTTTTTTTTTTTTTTTTTTTTTTTTTTTTTACCAATACCCAATCTAAACTTCCCCTGGCACAGATTGAGGCTGTGTCCTCTTGTCCTTTTGCTTCCTACATCAGAGAACAGACCGATCCCCACCTTTGTTATAACCTCTTTTCAGGTAGTTACAGAGAGTGATAAGGTCTTCCCTCAGCCTCCTTTTCGCCTTGGTCCTGCTGGCTACACTATTTCTGATAGAAGGTAGGATGCCATTGGCCATCCAGGCCACCTGGGCACACTGCTGGCTTATATTTGTCTGGCTGTTGATCAATATTCCTAGGTTTTCTTCTGCCAAGTGCCTTTCCAGACACTCCTCCCCATATCTGAATATCAAAGATTTTATAGCAAAATAAGGAAGATTTCAAAATAGGCCCCTCTCACTCTTTGTGATCTTTTTCAGATTTGAAACACTGACTTCTTATTACAGAACTAAGAACAGGCATTACATGCAAAATTGGCAAAACCAGAAGAGGACAGATTGCATATCTTTGAAAGAAATAGTTCTCTCATGTGGTTAAAAACACAGATAGGCATTTTATTTTTAATTATTTGACAAATAACAACATCCTCAAAATTATTACTGTTAACTATTAATAGCAGCAATAGTATACATTCTTAAGTCTTCTACTGTCTTCCTGACAGTATTTTATTTTAAAGGTCACTTAGTCGTAGAAAACATATCATATTCCAAATAAGAAGTGAATAAAAATCTTACCAGACAATTTAAGCCATAAACTGACTTTTTCTTTAAAAGCTAACACTTTTTACAGTGGCTTGCTTCCAGAATGTCAAATAAAGTTCAAGTCAGTTTAGACTATTGGAAAAGTAATATAAGATTGCTCTAAAGTAAAAACTCTTTAAAATCATCCTTTATTCATATAATGACAATAGGCATAGTTTAAAATACACATTTAACCTTTTCTTGTGAACAGTGGTGATCAAATCCCTTTTAAATTAATATGTAATTATATAAAAAGAATTATGATTCGCCAGCTCAGCTTCACCTATTTGTATACAAGTAAAAAAATTTCAGTGCTATTGCCAACTATGAAATAAAATGGATTTTGAGATTTCTGACTTGGAATTATTCTGTAACAGCCTACATGGATCTAGTACTCTAAAGCAAGATTTAGATCTTCAACTTCCAGAACCCAAGACACAAAATTAAGATTCCCATATGCTTATAAAGAATGAAAAATACAGATACTTATTTAGAAACACAGAAATGTCTGGGTTGGAAGGGACCTCTAGAGGTCATCTAGTCCAACCCCCTGCTGAGAGCAGCGACATCCTCAACTAGAGCAGGTTGCTCAGAGCTTCATCAAGCCTCACCTTGAATGTCTTCAGGGGTGGGGCCTCAACCACCTCCCTGGGCAACCTGTTCCAGTGCTCCACCACTCTGGTGGAAAAGAGCCGACTCCTTATTTCTAATCTAAACCCACTCCTTTCTAATTTAAAACCATTACCCCTCATCCTTTCACTTCAGGCCTTTGTAAACAGACCCTCTCCAATCTTTTTATGAGCTCCCTTCAGGTACTGGAAGGTGGCTATCAGGTCTCCCCAGAGCCTTCTCCAGGCTGAACAATCCCAGCTCCCTCAGCCTGTCCTTGTAGGAGAGGTTCTCCAGCCCCCGATCATCTTCGTGGCCCTCCTCTGGACCTGCTCTATCAGGTCCATGTCCTTCCTATGATGAGGACTCCAGAGCTGGACACAGTACTCCAGGTGAGGTCTGACCAGAGCAGAGCGGTAGAATCACCTCTCTTGATCTGCTGGCCACACGGCGATTCTGGGCTGAAAGCAAACCCTGGCTACTCATGTCCAGCTTTTCATCTACCAGCACCCACAAGTCCTTTTCTACAGGGCTGCTCTCTATCACCTCCTCCCCAAGCCTGGATTGATAGTGGGGATTGTTCTGATCCAGGTGCAGGACCTTGCACTTGCTCTTGTTGAACCTCATGAGGTTCACCTGGGCCCACCTCTCCAGCTTGTCCAGGTCCCTCTGGATGAAATCCCTTCCCTCTTGTGTATCAACAGCACCACTCAGCTTGGTGCCATCCGTGAACTTGCTGATGGTGCACTCGATCCCACTGTCTGTATCATTAATTAAAGTGCTAAACAAGACAGGCCCCAGTACAGACCCATTTCCTTTTTTGATTAATTTTTGTGTTCTTCTGTTTGATCTTGATGCTTAACACTGTGGATTGAAACACACAAAATCTTTTATTTCATCTTTATCTTTTAGGAATGACAAAAAAAGAAATAACCTTCAACAGCCACCTTGTTCTCACATAAGAATATCAAAACCTCACCTTGATATACAATATGAAATCCTTGTTTGTTCTGTGAGTAATCACTGTGAAAGTATAAGCTGGTTTCATGAGTTGTGCTGAACAGAGAGGCTGGTAGCTGAGGACCACTTAGTCTCCCAATAACAGTGCTAGTTTCTGTAGATCCACTCCTAACTTCTAAGTAATCATGTATGGTCTCTGTTGAGAAGTTCACAAATTGCAAATGGACACCTGAAAAACATCACCAGTAAATAAAACCCACCAGTATCAATATCAGGAGAGAAAGTAAAAAAGGTACATTTTACACTGATAATAACCAGAAAATAATGTAACCAGTACAAATGACAATATGCTATCCTCCCAGACACAGTCCATGAAATTGTTTGAAGCACTTTTTCTCCTCATACATTACTAATTCTGAAAGGCTCTCATAATAAGAAATACTAACACTGAAATACTAACATGATCTAAGGCATTGAACTGTAGGTTATTTATATGCCACTTTTTGATAAGAAACTACAGACACGACTTCCAGGAAGATCATCCTGGAGTTTGCAACTGGTAAGACCATAAACCAGGGAGATCCTGACAACTGGGAAGGTTGCAGCAATTTACAGACTTGTATATACAAAGCCCTGAGGGGACATGCAGAGAAAAAGGGGAGCAAGGAGGAACAAAGCTGGAGGTAGGAAGAGGGCAGAAAAGGCACTGGTTGTGTGTGGAATGTTTGTCTGTCTGAGCCCTGCACCTGATCACCAGTCTGTCCTATAATTTCATATCTTCTTATTAAATCTTTCCTTAATTATATCTCTGTGTAATATCACTCTCCATCCCACGTGTATTTGTGCTTCAAGGATGAAGTGCCAGCTACTAGTGAGACCCATATCTGTGAGTAGAACTTGGTTCCAACTGCTGGTGTTGCACACAGGTATTGGTGCCCCTGGCCTGAAGTGATTGTGAGGGTCTTTAACTTCCAGCCACTCACATAGAAATGGTGTGTTCTCAAAACTAGTTACTGGGGACACCAGCATGAGTGAAGTGAGTAGCTCAGCAGTGGTGACTGAAGCAGGATTGTGAGTCACAGCCTGTGCACCTGGTGCTGGCTGCTGGGAGGGCAGCTGTCTTCCCTGATCCTGGGGGGTGGGGTGTGCACATGTCATTTGCTAACAAACTTCAAACTGGACGAGATGGTCAGTAGGAAGGCCTTGGGTCCTGGCCAGGGTATCAGAAAGGCAGAAAGTCCATGCTGATACATTCAGGAGGACTTGCCAATGTGGAGTGCATGAGGAATGAGTTTGTGAACACTGTGTGCAGTGAACATCAAGCTGGACCAGACAGTGAGTAGGGAACCTGAGAAGAAGGTAAGAGGGCCAGGGTGCCAGGCAGACACTCAAGGGATCTGCCTATGTGTGTGCTTGTGAACCTAGAGAGTGTTCTGTGTGTGCCTTCACTCATGACCTTCTGTCTCGCCAGCCCAAGAAGAGAAAGGGACTTGGTTGCCTGTGCTTGTGCATCTATATGTATAAATATAGAGTCACAAAAAATGTAAATGATATTATCTAACCATGATTCATCAGTACCTCTCCTACTATACATGCAGTTCAAATATTTAACTCTCATATCCACACTGTGCCATATGATGACAGGCGTTTCTGACTATTTGACCAGGTAAGGAAGGTAAAGGTATCACACTATCCAATAGCAAGTTATCTTTTCTAACCAGGTGATGTATTATGATGATTATGTGTCAGGACAAGAAGAAAATGCTCAGCAGCTGAGTAGTTATAGAGCTCTTTATGTATAAACAAAGTAAAATTTGTATTTTTTTTTTCAAGTTAGTGCAACTGTGGAATGATAATGGAGTACTTTTATTAAGAAGATGATTGAGTCCCACTGGTGTTTCTGGAAAAGACAATCAACATAATTTCACATAAAATTGAAAGCAAAAGATATAATGTCAGATTAATTATTGAAAAGTCATGAATAATTTTGTAACTCCTAAACTGTAATAGCTAAATTGTGTTTGTCACTGTCTTTTAGAGCTTTCTCCCCAGATACCATGTAAAGTTTATGAATGGTTTTCTGAAGCATGTAACATTTTCTACACTACAGGAAAAAGGTTGGTGCATTATTAAATTACTGTTACCTCAATTATCTCTCTTTATCTGTAGATAGTCTCTATGTGATAAGAAAGTTTCTGCTTTAAGAGTCATTCTTTGACTCTGTCAGCCTTCCAAATATTTCCTATACAGTGAATCCAGCTATATCCAAACTTTGTTTTTTCTCTATCCATGATATTTGTAGGCTTTGCCTTTTATTTGATCCTGTCAACCAATACTTGTCAAAACCTTAAGCTGTCATTAATAATTGTCAACTCATGCTATCTTACTGTTTTTTTCTCTTTGACTCACTTTGTTCAACACAAAAGCTGTAATATATTTTTGCCTGCCATTCTGCTCTCTGTACTCTGCTGTCTTTCACTACAAGTTCCTGAACCCTATCAACCTTTCAAAGTATTCTTCAGCTTGTAGCACCTGCTGCTGTCTCAGACTTCTGCTTGTTAGACAGTTTGTTTCTATGGCTTTTTGCAGTTGGGAATCACTCCTGAACAAGTATTTAACATATTTCTATATATAATCTAACAATAAATATTGGAAAGTATAGCAACAAATCATATAAAGTAACCTTGTAATTTGATTGTAATAAAAAATGTCATTGATTTAGATTACACCATTAGCTAACAATGTGGAAAAGATTATGATCTGTAACTTCCAGTGGAGAAAAAGTCTTTTTAGAAACACATAAACAAGAGAAAGCCTATAGAAGGTTTTCATGTTTGTGTTTTTGAGATTTCTATTTGCTGCTCAGAAGAGTTAGATGTATATGCCTCCACTGGACTAGGACCACAGCATCACTAAAACCAGTTTAAGTTATCACTTTTTCAAATGTCATCTTTTTGACTTTTACAATGAAATCTTACTTTCATTTTCAATTCAGTTTTAATCATATCCTGTTTAGAAATGGTCAGAAGTGATGAAATTACCTATGCACAATCATGGTGAATGAGACAAGTTCTGGTGACCAGAATAAGTCTGAAGACATATCCACCTTTAAGACAAGAAAGAGGACCTGGGCAATGGCAACTGCAGATTCACTGTAGTCCACAGAAGGGATTATGGAATTTGTCTAACTGAAGGCACATAAAGACAGAAAGGGACTTAGGAGCGGTCAATGTGGATTTACTAACAGAAAATCACAGCTGATCAACCATTATTTCCTTCTATAGTTAAATTATCAAAGGGACAGTTGTAGCCACAAGGGTGGCTATCATATACTCTCACTGTGCTATGACTTTTGACCCAGTCTTCTATAGTATTTTCATCTGGAAGCTGGACATACATGAGCTTACACTATTCCATGTCTTCCTGACAGACCTTGAAAATGAGAATTCATCCTCAACAAATTTGCAGAGGATACTAAACTAGGGGATATGGATGAAATGGCACAACTTTGGGCCAGGGAAACACTGAAAAATGTGAGGGATGAGTAAACAAACCCTTCTTAAGTTTTATACAAGTGCAACGTTCTGCATCTGGAGCACAACATCCTTATCCCAGTCTTGTTCAACCTATTCATCAATGACCTGGATGAAGGGATAGAGTGTACCCTCAGCAAGTTTGCTGATGATACAAAAATTAGAGGATTGTCTAATACACCAGAAGGCTGTGCTGCTATTCAGCAAGATCTAGACAGACAAGAAAGTTGGGTGGGGGAAACCTATGAAATGCAACAAGGGCAAGTGTAGAGTCCTATGCCTGGGAAGGAATAACCCCATGCACCATTGCACCATTACAGGTTAGGGGTTGACCTGTTTGAAAGCAGCTCCATGGAGAAGGACCTGGGAATCCTGGTGGACAATGTTATTCACAGGACAGCAATGTGAACCTGTGGCCAAGAAGGCCAATGGTATCCTGGGGGTATATAGAGTGTGACCAGCAGGTCAAGGGAGTTCCTCATCACCCTCTATTCTGACCTAGTGAGACCACATCTGGAATATCATGTCCAGTTCTGGGCTCCCCAGTTCAAGAGGGACAAGGAAATACTAGAGCTATGACATGATTAAGGGATTGGAACATCTCTCTTATGAGGAAAGGCTGAGACACCTGAGGCTGTTTAGTCCGGAGAAGGCTGCGTGGGGAATCTTACCAATGTTTATGAGTATCTGTAGGGTGGGTGTCAAGAGGATGGGGCCAGTCTCTTTTCAGTGGTGCCAAGTTACAGGACAAGGAGCAATGGATACAAACTGGAACACGGGAAGTTCCACCTCAACGTGAGGAAAAAAACTCCTTTCCTGTAATGGCAAAGGAGCCTGGAACAGACTGTCCAGAGAGGTTGTGGAGTCATCTTCTCTAGATACTTTCAAGACCTTCCTGGATGTGTTCCTGTGTGGCCTGCTCTGGGTGATCCTGCTTTGTCAGGGGGGTTGAGCTCCAGAGGTTCCTTCCAACTCTTACCATTCTGTCATTATGTGATCTGTTGGTATGGGCTGGAAATTTATTAAATGAGTAACAGCCCTGCTGAGAAGGATCTGCCAGTCATAGTGGACTTAATCTAGTATTACTGACAATTTCACTTTGAATGGGAAGTTTGACAATTTTCAGTGGGAGGGTTCTAGAGGTTCCTTCCAAGAACACTTCTATGCTGCTGTGATATTCAACTAGGATATGAAAAGAAGCTTAATAATAAAATTATGAACTCAAATGTAGCTTTTTCTAAACTGATACTGACTTGGTTTAAAATATTTCTGATAGCTATTTATTTTTGTTGGGCTTATGACCTCACAAAGAGTAAGCAAACCTTTAAAGTTAGAAAACTTTGCTTAATTCTAATTAGACAAATTTGTCTTTATCAGAAAATTAGAGCTATATGTTAAATGAAAAACCAAGAAGCTTGTAGCTTTTCTATTTTATATCTTTCTTTTAAAGCTTTGATAACTTCTTTAAATTAATTATAATTTCTTTTTTGTTTGTTTGGTTCTTATTTTTTTTCTAGGAGAAATATTCATAATATTTTAAAATCTATGCTTAGTGATTTGAAAACCCCCAATAAATTTAATCCATGAAAGAACACATACCAAAACCAATAGGCAGCTTTATTGTCCATGTGCAATCCAAACTGCTAGGATAGTTGCCAGGAAACCCAGGGCTGAGGATCACTCCGCTGAAGTCTGACATGCCACCACCACATTGTGCTGTATAAAAAAGGAAAGACCTTTTTTTCAGAGGAGTAGAATGAGCTAGAAATTCATCCAGAGCATTAAAGATCCTTCCAATATTAATAACACAATAATAACTAGATATGCATTTCAAAAAATGCACAAAGATTCCTTTGCCAATAAATACCTGTAACAAAGTAATTCACAAGTAGGTACATTAAACATATGAATCTACTCTGAATTTTAATTTGGGGAACACACGTATTGGAAAAAAACAGATGTGTACTCTGGACTGTGAGTGAGCTACCTTTGTGAACAGGCAGCTGCAGGCATCAGCTCAGAGCAACACCGATAGAGTTCCACGTTAGTTTGTAAGGGAACATCTGAATAATATACGGTAATAATGTATTTTTCAAAGATTTTGTATTCAAAGCATTTCAAAAGACCTTTCAGAAATGTCATTTATATCCTGCTGTTTTAAAAATGGTTTTAAATAAACAGGTTTAGAAAATGTACACACACATATATTTCCAGAAATTGAACTAAATCAATATTTGAACTGAATTTTATTTTTTTTTCAGGCTTGACATCAGTGAATACAGTATGAGATTTGAAGATGTTAATTATGGTTTTGTCCAATTAATAGTTGTTATACCCTTTGAAGCACAATTAAAAATCATTACCTGGAATGGAAAAAAGGAAAATAAAATCCCTTAAAATTTTAATATCTTTGTCTTCTGAATTTACTTTACGTCAGTGAAATTATGGTATCAGACTTCCCAGAAATATGTTAGTGCATAGTGATGGAAACTGAAGACTCACTCTTGAAAAAATTCTTATAAATATCTGAATCTTGTTGAATATTTATAAATTCTAAGATGAGGGAGCTCAGTACCTCACAGGAGGTTTTTAATACCTCACAGGATTAAGAATAGGATTATGTGAAGCAGCTCAAGAGGACATATAATCTGTTTTGAAGAAACGTAAAGTATAAAATCTTTAATGAGATCTGCAACATCCTACTTTTCATACATTCAAGATTAGAAATACAGATATTTTTACTCTTAGGGAACACAAACAAAAAGATAGTTCTATTCAGTGAAATAGAATGCAAATAGAAACGGTTTTACATCCCTCATATTTATTCATCATATACAACCAATATATTTAAATGCACTTCAGATGTTTCATCTGGGCTTCTGGCAGAATTCCAGACCTTCTTCCAATGATATTAATATGGTCATGTATATAGTTTAACTTGGAAAATAATGTTATCTTCTTAAATTGGGCAGACATGACTTATGTTGAACTCATTAGACATGAAAAGTAATGTTATTTCTATTTTAATATTTTCTATAATAGCCATCACATGTGGAAATAATTCATAAATAAATTAAATATGTGTGCAAGGGTCTCTGGAGGTCTCACCACTGACAGTGAATTGATGATAGATTCTGATTAGAATATATTTCATTCTTTCTTTGATTGTACATATCAGAAAAGCTTTGCAAAATGTGTGAAGTATACTTCAAAAGTCTTCAGCTTAATTTGACCATTTTAACTTTAAATTCTTTCATTTCTCCTTATTCCTTCCCAAATCTATCTATCTATCTATCTATCTATCTATCTATCTATCTATCTATCTTATTTTTAAGTTCTCTGGCTCTCTCTTTCTGGCATATTTAAGAAAGTTTATGTATGCTGAACTTACCTAAACATATTGGAATAGGATAATTCCACCTTCTTACCGGTCCAGGCATACAGGTGATATGTGAATGTCCCTAAAATGACACAATATTTACTAATTGATACAACAAAAAATTTACAATATACAGCACATCATTAGTATCTCAGCAAAAATAATGTATAATTTAAAACATCATAAAAAAATATAAACCCAGTAAGGTATAACATTTATATTATGCACTATCAATTTTATCATTCCTTCATTAAAACAGAAAACTATAATCTTAACTATGTCAGTTAGCCCACCAGGGAATTATGTCTATGCCCTTAATATTATTTCTAATAGTATAAAAGCATCCAGCAGAATTTCATGATACCAGTTTTTGTATAAAACGAAGATCTAGAAACAAATGATCTAACCGAAGCAATGTCT
The DNA here is from genome assembly GCA_027560015.1 of Chloroceryle amazona. Taxonomy (NCBI): domain Eukaryota; kingdom Metazoa; phylum Chordata; class Aves; order Coraciiformes; family Cerylidae; genus Chloroceryle; species Chloroceryle amazona. The sequence continues at coordinate 19,076 of JANHFX010023248.1, read as the reverse complement.
ACATAGTATTAATTTGCATTATTTGTGAAACATGATAAAAATTATATGCCTTATACAGTACTGCCTTAACATCTTAAGTTCCTCACCTATTCTAAATGCAGTCCTTACCCTCACCCCCAAAACAGTTGGCTAAAGTTGTGAAAAGCTGAGATATTGAAAAAAAAGAATCTTATTTATAACAGGTCTCCTTTTACAACAGATGAGGTGTTATGATTTCAAGGCAAACTGTAACAGCCATATTCCAAGACCCACCCAAGTGACCTTCTGCATTGTTCATCAGCCTTATGTAAGTGTAATTGCCTTCCAGAGACAGCAAATGAAAATGAAAAAGCTTAAAGAGAATTTGGGATATCTAGCAAAATCATTTAGTACATACTTTAATGTGACCTAGTAGAAGAAACTCTGTAGCTTTTAGCCAGTTTGTTCAACCTTCATACAAAAAATTTTTCATGTTAGTTCCCCTTATCAATTCAGAGCCTGTACCATTTGAGGGAACCACGTATCTTTAAAGCATCCATTGTGACCGTGACTAGTTTATTTATGAATCTGCAACCCATTCTTTTTCTCTCCTAAAAGAAAACTAAACCCACTTTCTCCATAGTTCAAGTAGGCATATGTTCTCAATGCTAGAAGAGGAAAGAAAAAATGAAGTGGCAAAGTCATACTGTATAAACCAGAAAAACAATATGGAGGGAAGAGGTTTTACATGTGTGTTTGCACAGTCTCTGCTCCAATGTTCTTAACATCTTCTTTATTTCAGCCATTAACTGTGGCTTGTCTGATCACTCACTTGTATTTAAGTATGAAATGTAAAAGAAAAAAAAAAATAATTGCCAGGTTGTTACCAAGAATGACCAGCAAAAATCAGGCAACATAAGAAGTAAACCTCAATAGTCTTTGTCAGAGCTGCAATTGCAGAATATTTCAGTTATTCTTGAAGTGCTAGAATGCTGCAGATGTGACTAGGAAATCTGTCTTGAATGGAAGACTGGGACACAGGTCCCTAAATCCAAACGACAATTAAGAACTGGAAGAAGACATTTAGTTTCTATAACAACATGTAAACTGCAGCTTTTAAAAAATCTTTTAGTCAAAAAAAGTCATTAAACTCTGGTTTTGAATGGAGTGTATACAACTCCAGTATTTTGGTCTTCACAGAATTATGTAAAATAAATACTTGGAATTATTTGCATTTTTAGCTAGTCTGGCGCTCATCACAATGTATTATAAGCCACACTGATGTTAAAGAAAAATGGCTGGTAAGTTATTGTTTTGCTATTTTACTCCAAAGGTGTCAGTAACTCCATTAGCAGTTAATCATATGCTGCATTATACAAAGTATTTTCTCCCTTCTAAACTTTTTTTTTTTTTTACTATGCATAAGTAATATGATTTTTTTCTGTCTTTTTATACTCTCAAATGGCTAGATAAAGTAGGGAATGTAGACTCTGCAGAGACACAAACAAGAAAGAACATACTTGTTGCAAATAGTAGACTTTTGGGGAGTGTCTCAAGTGGAAACAATACTCAGTTTGGATTTGGTTCTACAGTGTAACTGTAAAAGTTCTTGGAAGTATTTTCAACATCTTTCCTGCAGGCAGGCAGATTCCTACTAGGTTATACATATTAAGTAACTCAGAGGCAAATTAGTCAGTTTACCATCACTGCATTGACCCTCATTATACCTTTTCCTAATGTACAAGCATGGCAAATTTGCTTGGCAATAACACACTCATATTTGAAAACCTTTTTACATTAAATATCTAAGAAATTATTGAATGAAATAACTGTCAGTATCTGATTTACTGAAGAAAAGTATTTACTGAAGAAAAGTATTCTTTTCTTTCCCTTTATTTGTTCTTACTACCTCTCCTTCCTTACTTTCTTTTTCCATGGAGTACATGGAGAACTATTGTTAATTGCTCATCAAGTGATTTAACTTAATTTGTCAACACTGCATAGCTCAGCTATGAATACCAAAGAGGCCATCAATAATACCTAACAACCCATTATCACTAATGCAGAGGAAGCACAGAGCACATATACTTCTGATGGAGTATTTGGATAGTTGCTAATTTAATATTTGGAAGAAAAGCCTACCAGTCCTGCAAGCTTATCATGTGTTCAAACTCCTCAAGAGTTTAGTGTCCACTTCATATTGACAGACTCAAACAAAACCATGTTAAAGAACTAAAAGCTATCATTTGAAACTGGAAACTTGGCTCACCTGAAGAGAATAACCCTGATCACACTGGAAAGATACCACATCTCCAACCATGTATCTGTCTCCAATTTTGATCCCATTACTTGGCGTCTGTGGTTCAGGACAAGAGTCTAAACCTATAGCTGTGAAAAAATGTGAAGTTTAGACATTCCAAGGGTCTTAAAATCTGTTTTTATATACATATAAAACTTCTGTGTACCCTCTAAATAGGCACACTGTACTGAAATATTTTAGGAAGCTATAGCGTACCAGCAGTTTGTGGACAAGCAAGAGGCACTGGAAAACAGTGCAAAGTTTAAGTTCTCACTTGCTTTCAAACCTTCACAGGTCTGACTCTTCCATTCATACACACACAGAGAGACACAGTAAATATCTACATCAAATTTCACCTAATCTGCTGCTTTTAATGAAATATCTACAAGGTGAAAACATTAATATTCTAAATTTCTGATTGCAATACAAGGGAGTTTGCCAAGAGACTATATCATTATCAAAAAGAGAAATAAATTATTCTTAATGACATCTACCAAGGATGACCTAAGAATGTAAGTATACATGTAACATTCACATTATCAGTTACTCTCTTTGCCTTTTCTAATAATTACACTCCAACTAGATATAAAGCCAGGGCTGTTAAGTAGATAAACATCAGTCCATAGGGCAATAGGAAAACGTTATGGCATTCAGTAATAGCATTACTTGTACTGGAGACATTCAAGGTGGGGCTGACATAACTCTGAGCACCCTGCTCTAGTTGAGGGTGTCCCTGCTCTCAGCAGGGACTGGATGACCTCTAGAGGTCCCTTCCAACCCAGACATTTCTATGTTTCTACTTCAATGTATTATCAACCTCTACATGTTTAAAAACTTACTAATGTAACTGATCACTTCATTGAAGAATCTCATTAAGTAAAAATTATTTCAAGACTATGAAAAATGAAAGCTAACACAAATTTTAAGGAATTTATAATACATATTAGTTTTTCTCTATGAAGCAAGTTTTGTACCTCAGTAATATTTTACACTACCATATTTTTACAATAACTTCATATTGTAAAAATAAAATAAAAATGTCTTGTGATTTAGAAAGTACACATTAAACTAATAATCTATTTTTCAAATCCTGCTCTTAAAAACATATTGGACACTAATTTTTATATAAAACTGTATTAAAAAAAAAAAAACAAACACACCTATTTGAAATAATATCACTGGAATCTTCATTTTATTCATACAAGTAAAACTCAGGACCATGGCAATATAAATTTCCTGCTATGAAACATAATTCAATCCTATATTGGAAAAAAAATCCTTAATGCCCTTGCAGTCATTTTCTCTGTTGAGAACAGTGATGAGAGGAAACATAATTTTTACTGGAGATATATGTTAACAGGAATCAGAAATAACTGATAGAGATCCACAAACTGAGCAGCTGTAGTTTTGATGATTATTAACTTTGTGATTTTTAAAATATTATATTTGGTATTAAGGAACTTGCAGAATTTAGCAACAAGATGTTTTCCATTACCTTCAATACTGGCTTGCACCACTCTGTGTGGAATGGAATGTTGCTACTCTGGGCAAGTTATTTATTTCAGGGCTCTCTGCAGGTTCATAGAAGAGAATGGAATGTTCCTTTGTCTATGACAATAATACTTTTTTATATATTGATCACAAACTTACTGATCCCACAGTGATTCTGTACTTGCCACATACAAAATGATGCAACCAAGTATTATGCAATCTATTTCTATATAACAGATTATTTTTGTCTTTCAAATTCGTATTTCTTCCTCTTAAAACTACAGACATAAAGAACATCATAGAATGTATTCTGAAAATGGCTGGTGGGCTTAGATCAACTTTTTACATTTCAGAGCTGATCCAGTTCACGTATGAAATACAAATGCAAAAGAACAACAGTAGTTGGCTTACACAGATGAGTGCTTATCATCTATTTTGAACAGTTAAAGAGTTACCAGTTTTCAGTTACTGAACCTTCAACTGAAATGCAAAAATCTAACTGTATGAATACTCAGGCCATGAGAAGTAAAATGAGTTCATTTAAATACCTTTCTCAGAGTAGATATCTTAGCAACTCAAACTAGGTCACAGGTATTCATCCTGTCATGCTCTCACTTCAATTAATAAAATAATGCTTGGAAAAAAATTACAGTTTCAATGTATAGAATCAGTTTCAACAAATTGAAACATAAAAGGGTTTTCCGCCTTCCCATCTGAGGACTAGTTCAGAGCTTGTGTCTCTAGTGTGTCATAAAAGTTATTCAGGTGAAATAATAAATGCATTCATAAACCACACTGTTCATTACTGACTCATTTGTGGAGCAAGACTAGCTCCTTGAACCACATTATACTGGTACCTCAGTGTAATATGTTAGATTTTAAAACTTTCATTACCAATGGCATTAGAAAGAAAAAAGATCTTAACACAGGCATTCACTGAAAACTTTCAGTATCTTCAAATTTTTAGATAAGAAGACTTGTGTATAAAGAAGTTATTTCATGGTCTTTCACCATTCTCCAACAGCTCCTATGGCTCTAAATACAAAAATCTACCAATAAAATCTAGGATATTACACTCCGGGACTACACAAGTGTTAAAGTAATCATCCCATTTGTCTTTCAAAGTTATTACTGCGATTTTATGGAAATGTTTTTGTATTTAGGACATTAGAATTATACATTATACAGTTAAAATACGTAGATTTCTAGGGATTATATTTTAGAATGAAGATTAGTATATAATTTCTTTCCTCATTTTAAACAGATATTGAATAGTATAGAAATTATGTATGAGGCAGTCTGACAAACTCAATCATAAAGAATATTACTTATTACTTACACATATGTATTACTTATATTACTTAATATATGTATTACTTATAAAGTATAATCTATTACCTAATTAGCAAGACTTCAGTTAGAGAAAATGAGTACTAAATTAAGATTTATAGTGGCATAAAACATATAAGCATGTGTTTAACAAACCATTCTGTAGTGCTTTTTGTTGACATACTTCAGTTGACAAAATATGTATTTTCAGTGAAGTATATTTTCATATTTAAGGTATCCATTAGAATACATACATAAACTACGTATTATGAATATAATAAGAATTTAAAGATTCAACAAAGAAGTAAAAATATGATAGAAACAAATATTATTGATAAGACCACTATTCAGTTTTGAAATATGAATACCTAATTCTTTATGTGAAAGTATCATTTACTTGGTCTAAAACTATTTCTTCAATTAATATTGTTCCTTTTGCTTTAGTTCATTTTTATATAGAAAAGTGCATTTGGATTTTATAGCAGTTCAAAAGATGAGCCAGAATAGACAGCATAAAAAAACCTATTAATAAAGGATGAAAAGAGATATTGGAAATGAAACCTTCATACTGAAAACTGTTGTTCGGATGAAAAAGTAATCGTTTTGGCAAGAGAAATGCACTCCCTCTCAGACTTTGTGAAATAGACCTGAAAGATGCACTACATAGTGAAAAACTAGTGTTTATGGCTAACTCACTTAACATTGCTTAATATGTTTATCTCAGACTGCAAACAGCAAGACGGCAGCGTTTGCACCAGTAAACCCTGTGCTGAAGTGCTAAGGTTTTTTTCTTCCTTTTTTTGAGGTTTTTGAGGTGTACAGGGGGTTCCCTGACCCAGAGAACATGAGGCAGCAGTGTGCCCAGGTGGCCAAGAAGGCCAATGGCATCCTGTCCTGTATCAGAAATGGTGTGACCAGCAGGAGTAGGGAGATGATACTGCACCTTAAGTATTGTGTCCAGTTTTGGGTACCACAGTATATGAAGGATATTGAGGTGCTGGAGTGGGTCCAGAGAAGGGCAACAAAGCTGGTGAGCAGTCTGGAAAGCATGCCTTATGAGGAGAGGCTGAGGGAACTGGGGTATATTCTAAAGAGGAGACTGAGAGGAGACCTAGAAGGAGGTTGTAGTGAGAGGTCTCCTCCCAAATTACTAATGATAAAATGAGAAGAAATGGCCTCAAGTTGAATCGGGGAGGTTTAGATTGGATATTAGGAACAAATTCTTCACTGAGAGAGAGTTTAGGCACTGGAATAGGCTGCCCAGGTAGGTAGTGGAATCATCATCCCTGGAGGTGTTTAAAAAATGACATAGCACTTGAGGCTGTGGTCTAATGGATAGATAGATGTTAGGATGATTCCAACCCTAATGATTCTATGATCTCTGATATGGTTTTAAAGAAGAACCATTTGAACTGATATTTCAAATTCTAGGACTTTAAATTAGTGAACTCCTCACAATGACCTCTGTCAGTACAGACTCCAGAGAAATGTAATAAATGCATAAAACACTGACATAAAAAAGTGGCCTTTACTTTCTATTTGCTATCTACAAAAACATAATCAAACTATTTAGAGCAGGAAGTGTTGTCTGAATGAGAGACATATGATGAGACGACCAGGACAACTAAGGAGAGCGAATGCTCTGATCAATGCATTTCTGGAGAAATTACAGTAGAAATACAGAAGTATTGTGAGTTCTGGAGTCCTGACAAAAATACTCCTTTGTTACAGAAAATTTCAGGACTTAAAAATCCAGAATATACACAAGATATATTATCTGTAGTCTTCCTTCCTACCAGTGATGAAAAAGTATTGTCCCTTAGCTTAATTGTCCTGAAAAAATATTAAGCTACATATGAAAAAAAGAAAAAAAAATCATAAACCTTTCCTCTAATCCATAGGTAATAGAGGCTATGCCTTTGTTAGTGAGTAGTGGCAAGTAATAATCATGGATCTATGTATGGACTGAAATGGCTGGTGGCTAGGGCTCAAGATCCACACTAAGTGCTAGCTTTAGCTAGACTGGTGCCATAGGCTGACTGTCCACTAGCGGCTGAAGACATTAGCTGCGATGTTAAATACACACTTCTATTTAGTTTTGCATGACAAGAGAATATTCACGAGAATATTTTCTATTTTATTTTTCTTATTAACAATTTATAGACTCTGTATTCCACAGTTTTTAAGAAGTTATTATGGTCGCTTAATCTTATTCCATTTACTATAGATTTTATTTCAATGATTCCCATATATGTAGAATAATTTACATTTATTTTAGAGCATATCTTTATAAAACATATCACATATCACAGAAAGTCTTAATTCAGAAGCCATCATATTTTACCCTGCCACATCAATTCTTTACTTGCCACAAAATTTTTGTTCTTTACGTCAACATTTGTTTCCAATACAGATTAGAGGTTTAGACACTACTTTGCCATTTTCTCACTTGATCCCAAAGTCTGTATGTTGTTTCAAACACATATCTCTATTACCTGAACACAAAAAGTTAATGAATCATTAATCTTCTAAAATAGCATATTTCTCTGAGCTACTGATTGTCTATTGAGGGATGTCAATATGTTTATACACTTCCATAGAAAACATTACATTCATACAGATTCACACACATACCCTTGTATAAATCCATACACACATATATAGCTACCGCTCTTGGCGTTGACCATTACTTTAAATGATGTATTGTGAATTCTTTCTTTATTTAGAGGTAAAAGATTTATATGGGCACTACACTACATATTTCAGTTATTTGGACATGTATTATTATTATTTGGCCAGAGAATTGTGGCTTCCTGGAAGTGTTCAAGGCCAGGCTGGATGGTGCTTTGAGCAACCTGGTCTAGTGGAAGGTGTCCCTGCCCATGGCAGGGTTCAGGGATGATCCTTAGGGTCCCTTCTGAAGCTGTAAGCAGCTGAGAAAGTATCTGCATTTCAAGGGAATGGCAGGATAAGTCTAACCTATAATTAATGTTCAGCTATAGACAAGCGATCAGGCAGCAGTTTTGCAAGGCTGTGTTCTCTAACTGGCTAATCAGACAAGCAGAGCATGGGATTTGCATACTGTAAAAATGACAAGAAATAACTGTGACACAATTATGCGCAGATTAGACACCAGAACCAATATGAATAGAGGGAACTGCACAGCTGGGAAGAAAAAAAAAAAATAAAAAATTCTGCAACAAAATATTGGTGATTTCCAGAATTCCTGTCCATCAGCTAAGGCAATCTCATTCAGGCAGAAAGTACGTATGTAATTATAGCTTTTTCTGCTGGTGAGGTACTCGGCCAATAATAAAAACATTTTATATACTTCTGCTATGTTCTCACCAAAATGTGAGCATTTGTCAGTTAGTTAAGAAGTGCAGCTGCTATTTTCAGTTAATTCATTCTCTCGTTTTCCCTGAGAGCAGCTAATTTTTGTGTCCTACACATATATATAAAATACATACTATACAGTGTATATATATTATAGTATTGGGCATAATTCAATGATTTTGACAGGCAGTTGTGAGGTGTGGGGCTGCAGGGGTGGCATCTGTGGAAAGAGACAAGGGGCTGTGCCAGACACAGCCAGTTGCAGCTGATTCCAGCCAGCTCCAACAGAACCACCACACGACACAGCTGAACCCACCAGAGGAGTCTGTCGTGCTTCTGAACCAGTCAGATGTGCTTCTGGGAAAACATAATTAAGAAAAGGCAGAAAACACCAAGAAAAGGAACAACAAGGGCAGAGCAAAAGGAGATAGAAGAACATGACTGAGCAGAGGCTGCAGCTGAACCAGTTGGCTGAGCAGGGACTGGAGCCCAAGTATCCACCTGAGCAGGAACTTAGAGGTGGGACTCTAAAAGGTACCTCAGGAACCACAGGACACAGACCCAATCTGCTGCACTGCCCTTGCCTTACAAAGGGACAAAGGGTAGTGTTTGGAAAGAACAAAATAGTGTGTGTGTGTGTGTGTAGGTGTAGGTGTCCAGAGGCAAGAAGAAGAGTTTTCCTAAAGATTGGCATGTTATTATTTGTCTTCAATACCAGATTCAGTAATTAACTGTTAATTGACACAGAAGTTAAATTGAAATGCCCCAAATCAGTACAATCATTTTGCTTGCAACTATTATATAAATGTGTTATATCTTGGAATTAGGATTGTCATATGAGCACATCTGCATGTATTCCTAGCTGCTGTGTGTTCAGAAAAGCTTTTCAGAGAGTAAAAACTAATTAAAGGTGAAAGCAAGACAAACTAAACTTACCAGTCCTTACAGTACAAGTTTCAGGCCTGATGTTGCTCACTTGGAATTAAACAAGAATTTTACCAATGACATTGAAGTAATGTTATGTAGCTTATTATAGGGCTAAATAGTTCTCTCTAATATAGTTCTAATATACATCTAATGTATATATAAACTATATATAGTCTAATATACACCTGATGTCTGTAACAAGCAAGCACTCTTAATTAACTGAACATTTCTGTGTTACCTGTATACTCAAGATGAAATCCAGCAGCAGATACACTGATATCAGACTGAAAATTTAGGTACAGATTATTTGATGTGCTGTTGAGAAGTGGAGGTATGGTTGTTCCTGAAAAGAGAGATCAAATATTATTGGAAAGTACAGAAACAGAACTAAATGGATACATAAATGTGTCTGTCTGTATTAAAAGAGAGAAAGAGAACAAGAGAAAAGGGGAAAGGGGAGAGAGAGAATGGGAGAGGAAGAGAGAAATGTCATATACCTGATTCCATCATATTTTGTCATCACAGATATTATTATACATCTGTCCTTATAAATGTTTTATTACATTTTCAGTGCATAATACTAGAGTCATGAACTGTAGGTACTCAGGGAAGCAACGTCTAATATAAATTTATATTGCATGCTTTTATCCACAGGAGAAATATTTACTACAGTTTTTAGAAAAGCAAGAACAAATCCTGTAACTGGAATACTTTTAAAAGTTATACTCAAATATATCAAGCAGCTCTAGAGACATTTTGTAGGGCTATTCTTAGAAACGTGCATGATTATATTTAGCTGTGTTTCAGCACAAGACAACAATATTATTGTCTGTGATCTCATTCTGTATACATGAGTGAAGTAGAATACAGGAAAACAAAACAAAACAAGAAAAAGTAAGGCAAACAGAACTGTCCCATTTATCTTAAATAAGGATAAAGAATGCATCTTTTAGTCATGTATAATTTCAAGAGGCATCTCTCTTAGATGTCTATATTACTGCACCCTGCTGTAAGACTGGGCAATAAATGTTACTAATAGATATGTAGTTTGGGAGCCTATAAATATTCTTTCTTTTCCCACATTTTCAAATACTCAGCTTTATGAAAGTCTGCTAAGAAATGACTGATTAATCCAGAAAAAATATTACCTGTTGTTAATTTGAGGAGAAACAAAAGCCTGTTCACATGCATACACACACACACACGTTTTAGAAAGACCTACGCATTTGCAATAAAGAGTTGAGTCTGTGAAACACTTATTGTAAAAATCTTCTCAGTTACCTGAATAACTTCCAAGCCTTGGAGCATTGTTGTCAGCACCATCATAAAAGTCTAAGGAATCCCAGTTGTGTTCTGTGGCAAAACTCACTACTTGAACCTATGAAAAAAAGCACGAGGTAAAAGAACAAACTTCCCCACTGTATTCAAGCACAGACAGCTGTAAATTATAGCCTCTATGGCTTTCAATTATGAAAAGATGTGTCCTTCTCTCACAGTCACAGAGCATGGTAAATCATCAAGTCAATAAAATCACATTGCAATAGTTTGGGTTTTTTTATTTAATTGCCAATTAAGAGTTCTAAATCCTGTGACCCTTATACCACAAATTACCTCTGACGAGTCACACAACAGTGAAAATCATCTGAGTACAGAATACGATTCCTTTGATTGGATGATGTTGAGGAGAAGATGACACATGGTATCATCAGTTACTGCAGTTTGTTTGTGATTCTCTCTAGTTTATCCAAGGCTAAAAACAGTCCCACAGTGATGCATCACCTATCTTGCCATGTTCAATTCTGCCTCCAGGTAAAAGCAACCTCCTGTGTTTGGTTACCTTCATCACTGACTCATGCCTAGGGGAGGAACAGTCACTAGCATGCTACAAGCAAAAGGCAGAACATTCCCTTCATTCCACCCAGAGATGACAAAATCCTTGCACTCATAAGGAGATGCAGTGGTAAACCGATAGCCTTGAAGAGGGAGGATATTATCTGTTCTTGTACAGTGAAAACACTCCCCACAACGTAGAGAAATGCCAGGTCCTGTTCCTTTTTTGGAGGGTAGAGGGTCTGGCAGATTTTTAGTGAAGTAACTGCTTAAGGAAAAGCATTTGAAGAGTGATAGAAGCACGCATGAAACCACAGCCACCCTCGAAAAGGTGTACCTTAGCCACTAAGAGAATCCTAGAACGTTTTAGGCTGGAAGGGACCTCTAGAGGTCATCTGGTCCAACCTCCCTACAGAAACAGGGACATCCCCACCTACGGCAGGCTGCTCAGAGCCCCATCAAGCCTGACCTTGAATGACTCCAGGGATGGGGCCTCTACCACCCTCCCTGGGCAGCCCATTCCAGTAAGGCCCCCTGCAGATACTGGAAGGTCACTATAAGGTACCCCTGGAGCCTTCTCCAGGCTGAACAGCCCCAACTCCCTCAGCCTGTGTTCATATAAGAGATGCTCCCTTCCCCTGATCATTTTGGTGGCCCCCCTCTGGACATGCTCTGATATGTCTACATCATGTTTCTTTTACTGTTCTTCTGACAAAATTGTTCTTTCTTTCCCCCGTCAAACAGAATAGCTTCAACAGACACTATACTGGTTCCAGTACAACCTGGTAATGTACTTATTTTTCCAGTTAAAATATATGACTTAGACTTTCTTCTAGGCAAAAAGTTCAGCCTGGCTTGAATGGAGGCCTTAAACACTGTACGTTTTTGAAGGAATTCTTCAGATACAACAGCCAACTAATTATTTATTTATTAATAAAAAAAGAGAGACACAATGGAGAGTCCCTGACAGCATATTTTAGATATTTGGAGGAGCCTCACCGGATCTGTCTCTCAGAAAACTTCAAGACTTTGCTAGGAATTTTTTTTTGGTTCACAAGGGATTTAGGTGGAAGTAAGATGTTGCTTCTGTCAGGAATATTTCTGAAGACATACATAATTGGAGTTGCAGCTACCCAGGTAATCTGCAGAGCAAATTTTAAATTATCAAATGGTTTTTTATGTGTTTTCAGGACCAGTATGCTGCTGACTACAGCTTTTATATTCGTCATAAACCACCTAATTTAAAATATCTATTTTAGTGCAACTGATGTAGGTTGCCCTAACCTCCCCATGTAGTCAATAAAAAGACAGACATACCCTCAGGCAGTGTTTTGGAGCCAGTCTATAATAGATGTTTTGAGTTATGTACTCGAGATGCCTTTCTGCCCTAACTTTGTAAGGAACTATGGTAGATTAATTTCCTGACATAAGGTAATTTAAATTAGGTGCCTGAAGGCAAGCTTTTGGTACACACTTCATATTTACCTAACTCTAATTTTAAATGTCTGCTTTTCACTTTGATGTGAGGCAGCTCAGCATTTACTTCTCATCATATTGTTTCAACAATTTCAACAATGTAATCGTACACATAGACAACTATTATACCCAAATAGTTTAAAATTTTATCTATGCATTTCACTGAGGAATATGCTTTGGTGATACATAATATATATATATAAAGGAATAAGTATTAGTCAGGGAAGATGTTCAGCTATTTTATGCATTCACATAAATGCAAAAGCATTAGTTATTGCAGTATCTTCAGTATCTGCATTTGCATGCATCCTCAGACTGGAGAAAAATCAGTCAAGTTTTCAAATGTTGCCTCATTAGCTGATTTTCACAGTAAAAATTACATATTTTATATATGCATATTCAGTTATTTTCTTTCCTTTGAAGTGAAAAAAACAAAACCAAAAGAATTCTAATGCTATTTTTTATGTAATTGTTAGATATAAATCTAAGCTCAGTGATGAAACAGTACAGTAAAAATGATATGATGCCTGCTGATGTATACTCTGTCTTACTGATCCTGCATCAGCTGTATTGTTTACTATATGAGGAACTTTCATCTTCCTCAGACCTAGCCCTGAAAATCAGAAAGGATTCAAAGCATCAAGAATATTAGACTCCATGACTGTCCTGCCTCAGTCACAGTATTAAATGTTATATAGTTCCAACTGCAATCTTACTGGTATGCCCATGCAACTGTCCTGTTGTCATTATATATATACAAGTATAAATGAGTAACATTTGCAGTAATTGACAATAGAAAGGAAGGATGATACTAACAGTAAAAAAACTTGGGAGAACTAGAAAAAAGTAAACAGTAAAAAGATCTTTTTATTATGACAAAACAGTATCATGTAGATTTCTGTAAATCTTCTAACTTTTAACAACTGTGTGAATGAAAAGATGTGCAATAAATTCCATTGTGAGATTCATTACTGAGATAGAAAAATGTATGAATAAATGATCTTTTCATGTTCTTGCATTTAAAACATGATAATAAGAAATAGCAAGTATGCTTACTTGAATCCCAGCGCCCTCTGGTACTGTGATTTTCCACACACAATTCAGATTGTTGTCATAAGGCTCAGGGTAACCAGGAGACAAAATGGTCCCTTTGCGCTTTGTTAAAATTCCACCACAGGGCACTGAAAGGAAATGCATAAGGCAAGAAAAGAAAGGGCAAAAGTTAGTATAAAAGCTTACAGTATGTTCAGAATATTATGGTTGAAAACTTCTGTAAATTTATGCTACATTAAAAAAAAATGTATTTGCGTCAGGAAAATAAAATCTTCTATCTCCAAAATTTTCTTTTAAGTGACTAAAAAAGAATAAAGGAAAATTAGAACTATGTCAATTTTATACCTGACAGAATCTTGCTCCTATTTCTTTTATTTATTTGACCTTTAATGAAGTGAAATACATTGCATTGTATCCTAGTATTCTTACAAAAAGAAAGCATTATTTTTAGGACTTAAGAATGAAGTTTGAACAGTTTCGTATTAGTGTAAAAGACAAAAACATGTCAGAAAAACAAGACACATTCTTTCTTAATGTTGCTACTTTTTTGTTGTCTAAATAAATAATAACACCAATCTCAACTCCTTCACTTCTCCTTGCTTGTGTGAGTTATCCCATTACAGTTTATAGGTCTATCACTTTAGTAAAGAAATTGATAAATGCTTGAAAGACTGCACTCATCATGTCCATGCTCATAGATTAATAAAAGTGTTACATGTGAAATAGAACAGAGGCATTCAGTACCATCAGGTTTCTCTTCTCAATGTTCAGCTTGAATGTATCCTGTCTAGATCATTAGATGCTCTAACAGGAGCAAAAAATATTACAGCTTAATCTAGATACAGATATTATATTGGTATTTAAGAAGTTGAAGAAAAAGACTAATGAGATGGTTTCTGAAAACTATTAGAAGCACATGTATCTCTTCTACGTTAACACTACTAAGTTCTGAACAGATTTCTGTAGATACAAGTATGATTTAGAAATTAGGTAGGAGAATGCAACTTAATAATGAATACTGTAGCTACATTTTGTGAGGTTTAGAATTGATAGAATCTGTTTGGAAGTACATGGATAAACTAAAGGTCAGTATCCTTTACGTCACTGAGATAATTACTCATAAAAGCATGAATAGACAGAAAAATTGATGTCTGCTTTCTTAAGGAAATATTCAAGCATTCACTAGAGCTAAGGCAATTTTGTATGGTCATGTCTACTACTTCAATTAATAAATTAATGTAGTTCAATGCATTTTTCATCTCATATATTTTGTCACCTTTACTGGCACAGGGATTTTCACACAGGTGTCCTGTAACCTTTTCTGAGTTCAATTTGCCTAGAGAAAGAGAGCTTTCTCTTCCACAGGCTAAATTATATATTAAAATATCAATAATGTATTTCTATCAATAGCCAAAGTAATTGCTTCAAAACTTTGTTGAGTTGTGATATCTGAAAAACCAAGGGAATACATTTCAAGGGGGTAAATACAATTCTACTGCTTAAATTGTAATCACTAAGAGTAAGTGAAATATAGCTATGTACTTCAGCTTCTTATTGAAAAAATTAAATTGCGGTTCTATTCCTATGCCTGAAACAGTCAAAATAAATGTTATTTGTGTATAACAGATAGTTAGTTGTATTTCATTAATATTACTCCAGCAGCATTTAGCCTTGACCTCTATCAAGATTTTAGTATTTTGGAGAAAATCTTTCATTTACTGAAAACCACTCAGACTCTACCATTCACCATCAGCTGATTAACACTGAATATTCAAAATCAACCTCATAAAAAAATGGTCTCTATTTTCCTTTCCTCCACTCATCTAAAACTCTGCTTAGGTACTTCTCAATGCTGGAGTCGACATCATAATGTCTTTGCAACATGTTAGGATAATTTTTATAAAAAGAAATAAATCTGTTCTCTGTCAAGAGAAGTAAAGTAACTATATCTCATACATATATTCACTGTTTTGACTGGGCATGGAGATCTTCAGATGTCTTCATCCTCAAAATGAACAGTCTTCAATATATTCACTTTGCACATAATTAATGTATAATGCAATCAGTACTGCAATAGATGTTTACAGGTATAAGAGTTTGATGGCTTTGCAAAAATATCTTGTCAAATACCAACCAATTTTAATTCATTTAGAAACAACTGCTTTTACAACAACACAAAGCCAAACTCTATTTAAAATTAATATGTAAATGTGCCAAATTTGCCCTTACATAAACTTACGGAAAAATGTACCATTATAGTTTTACCTCTTTACTATGGGGCTTTTCATCACAATCACTAGATTTCCAGTTGGTGAAAATCAGCTTTATAAATGTCAACAGTTTTACATTAGTTTAACAATTTAATTTTGTGAATTCAATCTTGTATGACTAGAATCAAAGTATATTTTCTGATCTGAAAAACTGCTGCTTTTTTTCTGACAAATAATGAAATATTAGCATAACTGTTCCTAAATCTTTAATATTGTAGTGTTCTTTCTAATAGCTTGCAATATCTTTTTAGAGATCTGACAGGTGAGAGCACCTGAGTCTTGCAAGCAGTCAGGGCACAAGCTGATACTTTTGATTCTTGATGAAGAGACAGCCAGGGACTGTCACTGATACTAATATAAAAGAAGCTAACATATAATTTACAGCAAAGTATGCTCATGAAACTCATGAAATGTCACAGCAAGGTTAGAATAGAAAGGGGAATAAAATGTTATCCTTGAATGGAGAAGAAAGTGAATAAAAGTAAGCAAAACACTGTACAGATAACAAAGAGGGAACACATTCAGCTAGAGAGAATGGTCTACACTTTAGGCAGTAATTAGTTCTATTGAAAAACCTTAAGAACTCACCAACACATGTAGGGAGTGAATCATTCCACTGTGCCAATGCATTTGGTACCGTATCACATCTAATTGCTGTTGACCCATGGAGGATATAGCCTGGATTGCACTCAAAAAGAACCAGTGACCCAACTGCAAATTCATTTCCAATCCTTTTTCCAAATCTTGGTTCAGGCACAGAGCTACACTGTGTTGCACTTGTTCTTGGAACAGCTGCAAACATACAAGCAATTGTGGATTCTTAATTTTAGATTTGAAGGAATACAGATTTTGAACCACAAATATTTAAGATAACTGGAAGAAACATTCAGTTATTTGCCAGTTATGTACATCTTCATAATCCCCAAATCAATCTTCACAATACAGATTGCATACTGTTCATGTCTGAGTTACTATTTAGAAGAGTACAGTATATCTTTGCCAAGAGATTAAAGGCAATGCATAAAATCCACACTGAAACCTTTCAAAAATGGTACTGGAACTAAATACTACTGTTAAATATTCAGGTAATAGATGGTTTCAAAATAACATTCATTTGTCAATATTTACATTTACTCTTGTGGATTTCTAAATGGGTATTCTGTCAGATCAGTATTCAAATTAAATGAAAGAATAAGTTGCCATTGCAAGTACTGTTGTATAACCATTTCTATAAATGACCGGTAAAGAGGCAAATAACATAAACCCAGATAGAAGTATCCAATCACTGATTAACCCACGAGTAATAACACTTACAGTCATTCATATTTCAAGCAAGAGATAAACCAGTTTGAACAGCCAGATGGATCTAAATTAGTCAACCAGGTTAGCGAACAGAAACAACTGCTTTGTGTGACTGTCATCTTAAATTTGGAACCTCTCTTACGGTTCTTAAATATTTGACTTGAGCTTTAAAATAAGACAGTTCAAGAGGGACAGGGAAATACTAGATAGAGTCAAACAGAGAGCTACGAGGAAGTGGAAGGGACTGGAAAATCATTTTGATGAGGAAAGGCTGAGAGCCCTGGGGCTGTTTAGCCTGGAGAATAGAAGACTGAGAGGGGATCTTATTAATCTTTACAAATATTTCAAGGATGAGTGTCAAGTAGAAGGGGCCAGTCTCTTTTCAGTTGTGCCTGGGGTAGGAGGAGAGGTAATAGTAGCAAGATGAAACACAGGAAGTTCCACCTCAACATGAGGAAAAACTTCTTCACTGTGAGCAGGACAGAGCCTGGAACAGGCTGCCCAGGGAGGCTGTGGAGTCTCCTTCTCTAGAGACTTTCAAGACCCACCTGATCTGTTCATGTGTGGGCTGCCCTGGGTGTTCCTGTGTTGGCAGGGGGGTTGGACTTGGTGATCTCCAGAGGTCCCTTCCAACCCCTGCCATTCTATGATTCTATGAAAATAGTCCTAGACATTTTTCAGAATGTGTAGAAATAATGAAACATTGAATTAACAGGCTGTTACTTTCCTCTACATGCTCAGTCTCTTCCTCTCTGATGAATTACACTTTTTGATGAAAAGAACAGATGTACACCTTTTTCCAGGTTGTCTCACCTTGATAAACAAAATGAAATCCTTTAGCCGTTACTGGTCCAACTGAAGTAAATCTAACAGTGATCTGGTTACCTGAGCTCAGAGGAAGGGATTCACCTACTCAAACAAAGCAAATACAAAGCTATCATAATCACTTTTATTAAAGAAGCATTAAAAATACCTGTCAGCATCTTTGCAGCTAGAAATAACCCACACAAGACCCTGTTCTGCTTCAATAAAATTTACAAGATAAATGCAATTTTACTTTTTTATGTTGGTAGTATTATGTTGTTCTAGAAAGGACTGAAACTCATCTGAAGTTTTTTTTTTTCCTTTACCAAAAAGCCACCCCAAACCTCATACCACTTTTGAGTCACTGTTCACATACCCTATACAAACTAACCAATTTTACTTTCCTACAAATATGCGCTGTTTTCCCTTTAAAATACATAATACTCATTTCAGATTGTTAACTAAATAAAATTCATAAGGGAACAGAATAAGAAGCCCAAAGCACTCAGTAAAATATCTAAATATCAGAAGAAATTAAAAAGTAAAAAAAAAGAAGATTCAATTTTACTACATTTTGTTCATTAATGCAAACAGTTTTGAGTGATCAGGCTTTTAGGTCAGAATCCTAATTTCATGTAATTGCCTGAATTCAAAGTAGAAAAATATAACAATTATCTTTTTCTTTTTTTTTTTTTCTGACTAAACTGTCTTTCTAGGCTCATAAAAAACAAGTAACTGTTTAATGACAATTATATTAAAGGATACCTGAATGAGATCCTGAGAGAGAGGATAACAAAGATGACTGCAGAGTTGGGCCATCATATACTTCAACTACATCATGCAGTGATGTCTGGAAAAATACAAACTGGCCAAAAACCACTGACCAAACAGGAAGGAGAAAAAGAGGCACAAGTGGCCAAAAAAGGCAGAACAGAATGCAGGGGAAAAAAAAAAAAAAGGAAAAAAAAAGAGCACAAAATATACATTAATATATTGGTTTT